>QOVD01009852.1:0-31573 GCA_003521225.1 Tuber microsphaerosporum
ACTCAAGCATAACCACCATCCCCCCACTCTCCAAAGAAACCCTAGAAAAAGCCTACCCAAGCACAAGAACCTGCACCAACCCACCATTCCCGCAAGCAGAATGCGACACCGCCGCAACCGCAGCGCCATACATAGAGCTCTCCTACACACGTTACTCCCTCACAACCCTCGGGCAGAAAGCAGCGGTGCTGGCAACCTTGGCGCTGGAAAGCGTCAACTTCAAAGCCAACATCAACCACTCCAACAACCGGCCGGGACAGGGCACAAAGGCCATGCTGATGTTTCCGAACGTCGTGGCATTCGCTAGTAGCATCGATGTGTTGAAGGGTAGGGTTAGGGAGTTGTTGGGCGGAGGCGGAGGCGGGGGGGGAGAGGTGGTGGTCAGCTTTGCTGATGTTGATAGGATTTCGGCTGACGTGCAGAGGGGTGTGAGGGCGTTGGTGTTGCCGGGGAATACTACGTATGCGGCTGCTGCTTGGTACCTTGCGGCGGGGCCGGGGTGTCCAAAGGATACTATGGGGAGGCTTAGTGCTGAGGGGTGGGCTGGGTTTGTGTATTATGTCACTAAGTGTTTGCAGGCGGGTAGCGGGGTGGATGCGGCGAGGAAGGGGAAGTGGTGTTCTGCTGTTGCGGTTTTGGCACCTGCTGGGATGGACATGCCGGGTGAGTGTAATGGAGTCGCGTTGGAGAAGTGATGGGTAGATTGGTGGAGGCCCTGCTTGCTTGCTGCTGTGGCCGCGGCCTCTTTCGTCCCTTTATTTCCTTCGTGGATAGAGGCGGCAATAGCCCTCCTAGATGGAGTACTAGATGGAGTAGTGTATATCATGTAATATAGCCATCTATTTGAGAGGTATTATATTTGCCTTTCAGCCTGCCAGGGGTTTGTCTGGGCCCTGCGGGAATCATAATGCGTCACTCGCCAAGTATTTTGGTTGCCGGGGTTGGGAAGAGAGAGAAATGGCCCGATCGAGAAATGCGTGTTGCAGCACCTTCTTTAGTTTAGAGTCCACCATTATTGAATGGGTGTTTTGCCCAAGTCTAGCTGAGTAGCGGGTGAAAAGTAGGTGACTTGCTAGAGTCGAAGAGGAGGAAGATAGAGTAGCGGAGAGTGTAAGATGGTCCGGTTGTCAGTAAGGTGGTAGAGTAGAAGTGAGGGTTTCTAGTGCCTCTTATCTCTCTGGAGTAAGGAAAATCCTCCCCTCTCTGCGCTTCCTGGACCCTACTTTTCAATCCTCTGCGAGAACACAATCGCCAAGTTACCTACGAAAGTCTAGGAGTTACCACGGGTTGAATTACATCCCCGGTAGCATATTGACGCTAGATAGAGGTAGTATGAAAGGCCAAGAATGGGCTGTTGACGATGTTCAAAGTGTTTTTTTTAGCGTGGGAGGTTTCACACCATTTTCATGGTATCCTTTTAAACAGTCTATCTTAAACAGCCTATTATCAAAATTGCGCAATGAAATCTAAATTCTAGAAACTCAATAGTTCACTCAGGAGAAAGCGCCATATCAGCCCTTCGTCGGGAAAATCACAATCCTTCCATCAACACCGCTAGAGCTGAACTTAGTAATATTCCCTGGTCTGCCCTCATAAGGCCTCAAGATAGTGATCGAGTTCTGATGAATCGTCTTCAAGTTGGTGTCATCCGCCGAACTCTTTCCTTTCAAATCCATCTGCCTGAACATATTCAACGCACTGGATTCGTGGCTTGCCCCAGAACTCGCGGACTTGCGCGGGTCATCGACAGAGTATGCTAGCCTCCATCCTTCCATGCTGCCTTCGAAAACAACTGGGTGACAGTCGTGACCGGCAGCGACGAGTTGGTCCTCACGAGTCCAGCAAAGCGTAACAAATGGCAACATTTGGGTCGTCACACTAAGGATCGCATGGGGCGGCTGTTCCGGTGCGGATGGGTACACGACGGTAACGCTACTGTCGTGAGCAACGAATGCAAGTGCATTTCCAGAAGGCGAGAAAGCAACTGAATGAACCCAGCCACCAGAGCTATTGATGTATTCTCCGCAAACGGTGTTGAAGGGAATACGCTCCCCCCAGGCGGTTGGCTCGGGGCGTTGGTCTACACCTTTGATGAACGAGGAGAACACACGGGCATGAGCATCTGCAGAGCCGGCGGCGAGTAAGACGGAATTAGGATGCCAGGCGAGAGAGAAAACGGTGGAACGGAGAGGCTTCTTAATGTGCTTTGACACCCACCAGTCGTTCTCTCCCTCGAAATAGCAGACGGCGATGACGCGGGCGCCAGAGCCGACGGCGAATTTGGTTTCGTCGGGGGACCAGCGAACGTGTGTTGCAGCACGGTTGATGCGAAGTAGGACGAGGGTTGGCTTCCAGCCGGTTGGGGATGGTTCCCAGACTAGAGCGTTACGATCTGGATAACATTAACATAAGATCCTGGGATGGAAGGAATGGGAAATACCTTGAGAGCAAGTAACGATCTTCTTAGTATTCGGGGCAATATCAACACTAGTGACGGTCTTGTCATGCCCGGCCAGTTCATCCTGAAGAGTGAATTTCGACCCAGAGCGTTTGTAGAGCTCAACTTTAGTGTCCCGAGACACAGCCAAGAGAGACCTGTCCGCACTGAAGGAGTGGTCGGCAATGGGCTGATGAAAGAGAGGATGAACTTCAGACATGATGGATGATGTAAATGGCGATAGGAGCAGCACTCTACTATCACTGGAATTGAGGGCTTGGTGTGGAGGTTTGATGAATATTCTGGTGGGGGATCAAACCGAGGTTGGTCCTACCCACCTAAACTTAAGGGAAGGTGGAAGTGTCCCCACTGTTACCCTACCTTCACTTCATGCCAAGCTAATTAAGCTAGGGTTGTTGCTCCTTATCCCCAGCACGCGCCTTATCCAACTTTGATATACCCAATTTCTTTACATTCCACCAGTGATCTGATCGTCAACCAAACCGAGAAGACACTATGGCTCCAGGGGCTAAGCGCCGTGTAGTATGACCCAAGTCTCCATGTTTATACAATATAATATACTGATGAGATCTCTCAGCCAGTACCACTTCCTGAGTCGGACTCAGAAGCCAGCCCACCACAACGTCGCAGGATTGCACAAGGCTCCCAGCGCAATGGGGGCGAGAGCTCCGCGCAGGGTGCCAGAAGAGGTCGACCGAGAAGTCCCTCTATAGATCAGGACCTTGAGGACGAAGTTGTTAGTGGTGCTGAGGGCATGGGAGCAACTCAAGGTGCGCTTTCTCCAACTGGAAAGCTCTTTGTAGCTAACGAATTAGATTCAAACAAGGAACGTATGATCAAGAAACTAGTCAGATATGCTATCTCTGCAGAATATACCCGTGTGCCGATCAAACGTACTGAGATATCCAGCAAGGGTTTGTTCAATGACTTCCTCGTGGATCTCACTTCTAACAGGTCTCTAGTCCTCGGTTCACACGGGCGAATGTTCAAAGAGGTATTTGCCGGTGCTCAGCTGGAACTAGAACGCGTATTTGGAATGAGAATGGTAGAACTCCCCCTTCGTGAGAAGACGAAGCTCAGTCAGAGGAGAGGTGGGTGAAATCCGTTGCACGTGCTAGGTTACATTGAAAAATTGTCTAACACTGCTCGAAAAATCCAGCTGCACAAACTAGCGACAAAGCTCCTTCAACCTCCAAATCCTACATCCTCACCACGATTCTCCCTGAGAAATTCCGCGAGCCAGATATCATCCAGCCATTCGGTGTCAAGGAACAAGCCTATATTGGTCTCACCACTATGATTGTATCTCTAATCTACCTCAACGGCCGCTCGATTGCGGAAACTAAACTCGACCGCTACCTCAGACGCATGAACGCAGAGAGAAGCACTGCAGCCGGAGAGACTGAAAAGGTACTTCAGTCGATGATCCGCCACGGTTATATCTCGAAGCAGAAAGATGATAACGCTAATGATGGCACATTCGACTACGTTCTTGGCCCTCGGGGAAAGGTTGAGATTGGAACAGATGGTGTTCTATCTATGATCAAGACGGTTTGTCTACGCCTTCTTATCAGCTCAAGAATACACACTGATAAGAGTAGGTCTATGGCGTCAACGTCTCCGAGGATGTCGAGAAGCGAATGGAGAGAAACGTTGGATTCGATCCTGAAGCTGGTGCATCCCAGGCCCCGGGCTCGCATAGACGGAGGGAGAGGAGAAACAATGGCACTCAGAGGCAAGCTGGGTCGGAAGATGGGGATTAATATTACTTGGCTGATTGTACAGTTGCGGCTCTTGTGTTCAAAAAAAGGCGTTAGGGAAAAGAGGCTTTCTGATCTATTTTTCCGATAATTATAACTATACCATTATACACAATCACTTCTCATCAGCAAAGACAAGGGGAAAACAGTCGTAAGGTATAATATTAGATGCCTAGTTATCTTGTAGTACACATCTCGTAAAGCCAGCCACAAAGTCCCTCTCTCTAGACTTGGGGCCCCCGCGAGTCACGAATCCCACCCACATTTTCAAAAAAAAAAAAAAAAAAAAAAAAGACGCCCTAATCCTCCTTCTCCGGCGGCTTCCCAACTGGCTGGATCATTTTCTACCCCAATTAGCGTCCCAATCCCCCGCCTTCTTGAGAGGAACCAAACTCACTTCGATAAATGCCGTCCTCATCTTCGCCATCGGCTCGCCCGTCGCAACACTCATGTACTCTAGCAACGGCGGGTGTCCGATATAACTCGCGTAGGTATCCCTATGCACGTTTGAAACCCATTCGCTAGTTTTGTTAGCTCTAAAATGTAGTGTAGGAGAGAGGGAAGTTGGTACAATTTTGTGGTATCGGCGTGACCGGTGCCGACGTAGCGGGCCTGGAGCTGCTCTAGTTGTTGAGTTGCGCGAAGTTTGTCGGCCATTTTGTTGTTGGAATCGGTGTATGTATATACGGGGGGGAGGTGTTTGTATGAATGTATAGAGGGGGTGTGAGGTGAGGTTTTGAAGAAGGATGGGTACAGTATGGTGTGGGTGGGTTGCTATGGTAGTACCTGCGCTGGAGGTATGGGTAACTCAAGAGAGCCGCAAACTTGGCGGTTGGGTTAGGTGCGGGTTCCTTGCATTAGGCTTTAGAAGAGAATCTCGGCTCTTTGCTTCCTTCTCGCACAGGGTTACTTATCACTAAAAAAGTAAAAACTTTACTTTCAGAGTACCGTACCCCAAGAAGTAGGGGTTCAACTCCTTTTCTCTCAAAGTGTCACAAGAAGGCACAGGGCAATTAAAGCGTGAAATGTTTTTCCTAGGAAACAAGTTGTAGTGATCTGTCGATATTTCTCCCTCAACCAATCGCCGGTGATCTCTCTTGAGCGCTCCTCGCAGTCTACCTTATTATATACAGTTGGCCATGAAAACCTTTTCATCCATGATACTTCATGCAACAGTCACACTTGCCAACCCTGACTACTTTCAGGTACTGTAACTAAAAACAGCCGTTTGCCAAGAATAAAACTCAAAAAACGCAATTTTCCCCTCAACAGCACGGTGTTTTAGGTTGTTCGGGGGGGTACGATATCAAGGAGGACAGTATCACGGGATGCGGATCTTCTTGACCTGACCATTATACTAACGATCATCCAATAAACCAGTCGGTATTGTATAATACAGGCGAAAGAAATAAAGGTGAATAAAAGAGATACGGTACTAATACAAATGGATACTATGCGACTAACTATTATCCAACGCTCATTAAGATTTTCACAAAGCAAATAAAAGTTAGAGGTTAGAGCGAAGAGAAAAGGGCATGCGAACCGGAACCTTCCCATCCAGAAGAATCGATCTACCGTCCCCTTCCGTACCCGCCATACCCCGGCGGCGGAGGCCCGGGAGGAGCAAACCCTGTAGCCCCAGGTGGAGCTCCAGGAGCCTGTCCAGGAAACCCTTGGGGCGCCTGTTGCTGTGGACCTCCGAAACCCGCCGGCAAAGGCGGCGGCTGACTGAAGCCAGGGTGCATCGGCTGAGCGAATCCCACGGGCGGCGGGGGCCTGCCATAGGCATGTTGCTGGTGCGGCTGAAACCCGACCGGCGGAGGCGGACGAGCCGGCAGGCCCTGCGGTGGAGGCGCAAGCTGTGGTTGGTGGGGGGGTGCATGATGCTGTGGAGCACCGCCTCTGCCGGCGGGTGGGAAGCCTTGCGGGGGTCCGGGAGGGGGTGCGTGGAAGCCACCTTGGAAGCCGCCGGCGGCACCGCCCTGGAAGCCTTGGTCGTGGGGGTTCGTCATTCCGTTCTGAGGCCTTGCTGGGGGCCCCCGTTGAAAGTTGCCTGGAGCTGAGGGCGCAGGTGGACCGGCACCGACTGGAATTGGGGGGACGCCTCCGGCTGGGCCAGTTGGTGCGAAGAGTTGCGCGGGTAGTTGCTGGGGAGTGATTTGTACATTGTGTTTCTTTGCCTGTGCTGCGAGAAGGCGCTCGGCTTGGTCCCCGTGACGTTCTCCTTTTCCGTCTTTCTTGTAGGCGTACTGGACATTGATTTCTTTATTCATGAGGAATTGGTTGTGCATGGATTCGATAGCTTTGTCGGATGCTTCGAAGGAGTCATAGGATATGAAACCGAATCCTTTGGAGATTCCTTGGTCATCGCGAGCAATCTGTACGGCTGTTAGAAATTCTTGTAACGTAGCGCGGGAGTATATTCGCAAAGCGCACCTTTGGAGCAGAAACTAAGTTTCCAAAAGTACTGAATGTGTCAAACAGCGTCTTTTCATCCACCATTGGATCCAGATTCCCCACAAATAACTCTGCGCCGACCTCAACAGTTTTCTGTTTATCTGCCGAGGCCTTATTCACCCGAATAGGCTTTCCGTATAAACGGACTTGGTTCATTATCCGTGCTGCATATTCTGCGTCTTCCTCTGAGATGAACTCGACGAAACCGAATCCTTGGTGCGTTTGCGTTACGCGGTCTTTTGGCAAGTGGACATTTACCTAAAGGGGTTTGTTAGAATTGTAAGGTAGGAGGAAAGGGGGGGGAGATACGAACTATTCGCCCAGCTTGCAGCATGAGTTCCCATACCAGTGCATCTGACACTCGTTCGTCTAGGTTCCCGATGTAAACTGTCGCCTCCTTGTCTTGCTCCCAATGACGGGCGCCGGACATGTTCAGCGGTTTGGAAATATATGGCCCTTAAGTGGTACTGTAGAGCTTGAAGTTTATCGAAGGTGGTGGGGATTATGGAAACACTGGGCTGAGAAAGCCACCTAATCTAAGTCTAGGGATATGAAGCTCGGAGCAATGACTGGAGAAGAAATTCTATGGAAACGCGAATGCCGGGTAACTTGGACATCTCGGCTCATTGCTGGAACCCTGCTCGATGAGGTTACCCGGCTTTGGTCTCTCCTCCCAATTTTGGTGCAACCTCGACCCTCCAATAGCGTTATAGACTGCAAAATTTCAAGCCCCACAAAGGGATTCAGAAATCAGAGATATCAAAAATGCCGTTGCGGCTTCCACGGGGTCTATCACAGAGTCCCAGAATCTGGATCGTTCAGCTAAATACATGGACACCATTCTTATATCCATTTCTGTCCCCGGGCGTTGCAGCACGGCCTCTCACTCTCGCCCAGTCACTGCTTCGATGTCGTACCCTGTCGACCGCTATAGAGCAGCCAGATTCAAGAAATGATATCAATTTAGTACAGAATCAATCAGTAGAAGGGGCTGTAGAACTGGTATCAGTCCAGCAGCCCCAGCATCCCCATGCGGAATACTCTACAACCCCATTTGTGGATATGCAAGATTTGACGCTGATTGCTGGTTCCGGTGGTAATGGCTGTGTTTCGTTCCTACGGGAGAAATTCATCCCATACGGTCCCGCAAACGGCGGGAATGGCGGTAGCGGAGGCTCGATATATGTGCAAGCCGTCTACGGCGAGACATCGCTTCATAAGCTCTCCCGAGAAGGCACGATTCGGGCAAAGCCAGGGAGGAACGGGAAGGGCAGCTCTATCAACGGAAAACGAGGTGACGACGTAATTATTCGGGTCCCCGTTGGCACAGTCGTCCGGGAAATCTCCCGCTGGGACCCGGTAGGGGAGGAGTTGGAGGGGCTGCAGGATGAAGATGTGGACGATGAATCTAAACAGCATAGCCGTCACGACAGATGGGTTCATTACCCGCGGAGCGCCGCCGAGAATGTTATGAGCGAGAACTTTATGGCGACAAAGTACCCGAAGACTCATCACTTGGGGGCTTCGACGATGCTGGGAATTACCCACCCACGGAAGGTGTATTTGGACCTTTCAAAGCCGACTATGGAACCTGTGTTACTTGTTCCCGGAGCTCCGGGGGGGCTTGGGAACCCGAATTTCGTAACGGATGGCCGACGGCGGCCGAAGTTCGCGACAAAAGGTGGGAAGGGGATTCGAATGAAGATCCAACTGGAGCTGAAAATACTTGCGGATATTGGGCTCGTTGGATTACCCAACGCTGGGAAATCCTCCTTCTTACGGGCGGTCTCCAGGCGGAAAGCTAGAGTGGGCGAATGGGCGTTCACAACCTTAGCGCCAAACATTGGAACAATAGCAATGGACGAGCGCCACCTCCCACCACCCAGACCCGGAGAGATGCAGAAGCGCCTACCAAGGTTTACAATCGCTGACATCCCCGGACTAATCGCTGACGCCCACTTGAACAGAGGCTTGGGCCACGGCTTTCTTAGACACATTGAGCGTGCGAAAGCCCTCTGCTTCGTTATTGACCTTTCCCGCGAAGACCCAGTTGAGGACTTGAAGGGCCTCTGGCGAGAGATAAAAGCCTACGAGCAAGGCTTCTCTGGAGATGAAGGCGGATCAAGCGTGCGCGGGATGATGAGTGAAATGAGCGGCGAAACGCACTCCGACGACCGCTTCATCGAACCGATAGCCGAAACTTACGAGCCTGAGCGTAGACGCACCCCTACTACCGCGCACATACGTTTCAACGAAGAGGATGGGACTTTCGAATACTTTGAGCCAGAGTCTGGCTTCGTGTTCAGTCAGAAGCCTAGGGAGGAGGCTCCACAGATGACTTCGAAGCGCTGGTTTGTCATCGCTAACAAGGCGGACCTGCCAGATACTGAAGGGAAGTTTGTGGCGTTGCAGAGGCATTTGGAGGCGGAGAAGGAGAAGAGGGGGGATGGGGAAGATATTGGGTTGATACCTATTAGTGCTTTGAAGCAGGAGGGGGTTGAGTCTGCAATCGATTGGATGAAGTCAATTTTGGGGTTTTTATAGATTGGGCCATTTATATTAACACGGAATAGACATCCTTCCAGACTAATATTGTGACCCAAAACGTGGAAAGGTCATTCATCGCATATCACTCGAGGTTTTCACCGGTTCATAAATAGATTACTCGCGTAAGTTCAGCAATCCGCCTTCTCCCACAGAGTAGAATTTATAGCTAGCGAGCTAGAAAAAAAGCTGCGATTATCTATCCTTGGCGTATGGCATTACGTTTACAACAGATGTCATCAACCTCTCCTAAAACCAATGACCCACGCGCACAGAACCGAGAAAACTACAAAGCAACCCCAAGCCGCCACCACCGAAACGCGGCTTTCACTCAGGTGTAGTGCCGCATCAACAATTCTCGCGGGCAAATACTCTAGCAGCTCCATGGCTTCATCTTGCTTCACTGACTCTTCTGGGTTGCGGCATTTGTCTTGAAGGGTGACGCTGCGTTAGTAGGGCTCATTCTTGGTACTTCGATGGCCCGATAGCCTAGTCTAGAAGCTAGGTGGAGGGACCTTGTCGTAACGATTATCATGCCGTTTGAACTCTTGGCGGGAACTTTATGATGGCTCTTTTGTCTCTGAGCTTGTTGAAGACCAAAAGCAGATTTCCTGCGGAGGGGGATTCGAGTTTGGATTTGCAGCCGAGAGGATGTCCTCTTGGCTGCTGCTGATGTTGACTGTCACGCTGCCGCCGGCGTCCCTCGTGGTGGCAGTTTCGTCAGTGAAGTCGTCGCGGGTCAGAAGCTTTCTGTCGGTGGAGCCTGGGGCTACCAGCTCGCCCTTGCACATTTGGCTAGAGGTTTGGTGTAGTCACTTGAATTCTTTCGTCAATTTTCTTCCAATTATGAGTTTTTCTTTCGGAATCTTTTTGGAGCTTGCTTCCCCAAGTTTTCCCTTCAGCCATTCCTTAAAGTTACGATCCACGAAGGTTACACCACACATCACACCTAACATCGATTTCGAGGGGACCTGAGACGTACTGGAAATGTGTTGTCTGGGTAGTGGGAGTACCTGTGTCCGAGTCTGCTTAGAATAAGTTGTAGGTATACTGATGGGATGCCTGTATAAATTGGATGGCTGCTTGTGATTTTTCCGGAGGGAAGGGCAGGGCTGTGGATTGGCTATTGCCAAGTGGTAGATAATATTATTATTATATCATAGTAGCGGCCGCGTAACGATTTCGGGAGGGATCAGGTTTAGGTCTATGCAAAACACACTCGACATCAGATCTCCATAAAACCTTATTCTATTAAAATTATTGGCTATAATTCATCGAGTCTGATTGTGTGCGCTCGATGATCCCTTCTTGGGGCATGAACGCCTCGGTCTCGTGATGAGAGGAAGTCCAATTTGCTAGGAGTGTTAATATAATATCACTGCATAGATTTTGTCTTCCACTCAAATTTTCCACCAGTCATGGTTTAGGCAATGGCTATAATCTCCTAACACACGGATATTTCCCCCCCAGAGGTGTTCAGGTCTGTAGGTATGATTAACACCCATTCAGTTCTAAGAATTTTTGCTTAGTGCTTTGTGATGCGAATGAAACTCAAAAAATACAGATGAGATTCAAGGGAAAGCATTTTCCAGTATTTATCGATGTGTTGGACTGCGGTACTCAAACTAGTACTCTAGTGGGAGGCACAAGTGAGAGAACAAGAGTTTGCCTATCGGGTGTATTCTGCATCCATCAGGCCAAACGCCGGGCATGGAGAACTTGTTTTCTATAAAGGAGGATATGCAACATTGACCATGGAGTGAAATTGGGAGTGGCGACGAGATTAGAACTGGTGTGCGCGGGTAGATAGAAGAAAGAAAGGGAAAACGGGAAGGGAAAAACCAGTACTAACAATAGCTTCTGACTTAGTGGAAAATAAACGGAAACTTCCCGGGGGATCTCCACGTTACTTGGAGGTGGGTGCTGTCAGGCTGCAGACTCAGGAACAGCTGCAAAGGCAAATTGTGTCTAACTCCCTTGCGATCACAAGGAGCCAGCACTAGCTATATTGTGCTTCGTTTGAAGAAAAAAGACTAGATCATCTAACAATATCACTACCCTCTCCCCAGCCAAAACAATAAGATAGAGAAACAAAGAGATACGGGTCTCGTCTGAAAAGAGGCAGCAGATACCTAGACCTCATGACCTCCAAAATCTTACAAACACTGAGGTAGTCCTTCTGCTTCACTAACCTCTTCTGTGCGCCGCACCAGCGAGGCCAGATTTTTCAAATTTGTCAAAGTCTGTGGATGATTCAACCCCAGCACCCTCTCGCTACCTTCAAAGGCCCAACGACACATTTGCTCTGCCTCATCATACATACCTGTGCCCGCGAGGACTGCGGCCAGGTTGTCGGCACTAATAAGTGTATTAGGGTGATCCAGCCCAAGTTTCTTCTTTCTTCCTTCGAATACGCGCCTCTGCATCTTCTCTGCTTCCTGATACCTCTGGCGGAGAAGCAAAAACAGTGCTAGGTTCTCAGCACAGGCCAAGGTTTCTGGGTGCTCCTCCCCATATAATTCCGTAGAGCCTTTTAACGCTCTTAGAAACTTCCCCTCGGTTTCCTCGTGTTTTCCTTGGTCACGCAATACTGAAGCTAGATTGTTGAGGCTGCTTAGAGTAGCTGCGTTCGTTAGGCCTAGTGTCTTCTCTCTGTTTTCAAACACACGCCGCTGGAGTCTCTCAGATTCCTCGAAATTTCCGCAATGGTGAAGGAGCAGAGCTAGGTTATTCACGCTTAGCAGCGTTACCATACTCTCCGAGCCTAGAGCCTTCTCCTTCCCTCCTACAGCCATTCGAAGCACCGTCTCTGCTTCATTGTACCTTCCCAATTTCTGCAGTACCGAACCCAGATTACCCATAGCCGTGAGAGTGGATGGGTGACCTAAGCCCCATAACTTTTTATACCCCCAGAGTGCACGTCGCGCGGATTGCTCTGCTTCGGCATATTCCCCCAATTCTAATAACACCATGGCCCAGTCATCAATGCTAGATAAGGTATCAGGGTGCCCTTCCCCCAGTTTCTTTTCTCGTCCCTCAAGTGCATGCCGGTAAAACTTTTCTACTTCTTCGTATCTTCCGAGCCTCCGTAACATGGCCCCGTGGCTATGGAGGCTAGAAAGTGTGTCGTGGTGCTCTGGCCCCAACACTCTCTGCCTAGCATCCAATACGCGCCGACTCGCCTTTTCTCCTTCCTCATATTTTCCCAATGCGTCCAAAATCCAAACCAGAACACTGACGCTGTTCAGAGTATCGGGGTGCTCTGGCCCAAGTACCTCCTCTCTGCCTTCGAGCGCACGCCGGCTCAGACCCTCTGCTTCATCGTACCTTCCCAGATCCCGTAATACAAGGGATAGGTTACTGAGACTGGCGAGTGTGTCAATATTTCTGGGGCCCAATGTTTTTTGTCTGCCTTCAAGTGCACGCCTACTCAGCCTCTCCGCTTCATTATGCTTTCCCAATTGTCCCAATACCACAGCAAGGTTACTGACGCTCGCCAGGGTATCGATGTGATCTGGTCCAAGTGCGTTCTCTCTCCCTTCGAGGACACGCCGACTAATTTTTTCGGCTTCCTCATACCTGCCCCTTGCTTGCAACACCGCGGCCAGAGCACCGTATATTGCTAGCAGCCCAGGGTCGTTTTCGTCTGCGCCCTCTTCGAGTTGAATGCACCGGCGAATTTGAATCTCCGCTTCACTGTAATGGCCAATACTATGGAGATACATCGACATACGATAGTGAACAGGGCTAGCCAAAGGATCATCCGAGTTCTCAACGATGGAAAGTGCGTGAGGAAGGTAAGTAGCACATATATGCCGTACGCTGTGTTCATATAGAGGAAATAGTCTCGATACCACCCTCAATCCTATTCTCCTCCATTTGTGAACCTCCTCTTGTGATAGATATACTTGAATAGAGTGCTGCACCAATCTGTGGAGCTCGTATACTGGCGCACCCTCCGCTTGGGTGACAAGTGAAAAGCTCAAAAGCGCCCCGATTGCTCTGCGGAATTCAATCGAGTTATCTATTCCCTCTAAGCCGGATTTAACGAATAATTCCTCAGGTATTTTCTGACGGTCAAAAAAGGCGATCAGTCGGAGAAGATCAGCCCCCTTTGGGTTTTGCTCTTTTATCTGCTCGAAGGTGATAAAGTAAGTGCTTAGAATGCTCTCTGTCATGTCTACCTCTCGACGAATATCGTAGAACTCTTCAGAAAGCAACGCTTTCCGCCGCTTATCACTCTCTTGGAAGATTTTCCAGTACTCGAATGGAAATGTCTGTGTTTCAGTCATGAAGGCTGCCGCACCAACTATAGCCAAGGGAAGTTGATCTAGGGCATCAAGTAACATATCAACAGCCTCAAGATCACGAGCTCGCAACCTGACTGTGCTGCCAAACCGCTGAAAGAAGAGTTTTCTAGCTTCCTCAGTCGCCATCTTCCCCACTTCAACAACATGGCAACCTTGACGGCTGGCAACTACTCTCGATCGTGTTGTAATAAGGATCTTTCCATTGGAGCTCTGTGGCACGAATCTCGATACAGGACTTTTATTGCCCGAAAAGTCCCCCTCGTTGTCGGCGTTGTCAAGAATCATAACCCAGCTCCCACTAGCCGAAGACTCAAACCACCTCTTGACTTCTGACAGTTGTTCATTCTCGCTCGGCTCGGGGCCCCCATGGGATATTCCCACGGTTCGAAAAATGCGTCGGTAGTCTTCTCCGAACTTCAGAAAGCTACTTCCATGCACCCAGAACACATGGCCTAGGCCCTTGCACTGATGAACATACTCGAGCGCGATTTGGGTTTTGCTAGTGTACAGGATGTTAGCAAAGTACATTGTAGCTACGATACTAAGTCTAGAGTAGAATCGGGAAGCACACATACCCGGCACCACCTAGTCCGTACAGAGCAACACGGTTGTAATTCTTATCTTCTAATAGCTCCTTTAGATGTGTAATTATGTCTTTACGTCCCGTGAATGCGTCGTTGCGGCTAAAGGCGACCATCCAATGAAATTCGGGTTCTGCAGGATGTTAGGTTTAAGATCACCGGCTAGTGCAACAATAGCGTTGTATCTACCCTTAGAATTGCTTCCACTAGACTCATGATAATAATGGTTAATGGTATGGTTGTTGCTGTTCACGTTTCCACTGTAGTTTCCCGAGATGAAGCTCTGGGTATTTCTGTCGGGTCGAAGGTTAGTAATGTTCCTGCGGTGGTTAGAAAAGAAGGGCTCGTATCATACTGAGAGAAGAAGCTCTGCAAACTGGCCCACATCCCACTACATCGAATCTGAGCCAAGGCTCAGGCCAAAAGAAAACGAGTTGTGATGATGGATAAAGGGTGAGGACTGAGGAGAGGGGTGAAGAAATACCATGGCTCGACTTGGTTAAAATACGGCGTCAAGCGAAGAGATAGTGCCGCCTGGCTCGCACTTTGACACCCTGGGATCCGCCCCCTAGTTACACCGGGCGGTAAGCAGCGTCTAACTTGAGCTTGGCACACTAATTCAACCTGATTGGAAAACTAGACGAATAAGAATTGCCGGTCATGGACAGGTAACGCTGACTGAAGTATTCTGATACTCCTACCGTCTAATCACTCCCTAGAGAACTCCATTGTTTGGCCCATATCCCGGAATACCATCCCCTAATTCCTATTCTCAAGAATACCCAAGTTCTAACTTATGGTGTAAAACGTAGAATGCTAGCGGATACTGTGTATTTGAACGCTCTGAGATTCACTAGTTCATCAGTTAAATACTGCAGGGGCTCATAATCTCGCACAGTGGTAAGGTCTGGGCTGGAGCGGGCGATCCGGCACAAAGCCTGAGAGAGCAGCGGAAAGGCCAGAATTGATATGCTAAACCTGACATGGCTCAAGATCCTACTCAGATTCGCCTCGAGTAACCACAGAGCTCTCTATCTCTCCACAACTTTCTCTCAAAATCAAAGGAGGCATTCACTAACACTTACACCCCTCAGAACCTCCTCATCTGAAGACCAATATGCGAGCATGTTCCAGGCTCAGCACATCCGTTACTTTCTACTAAGAACCACCAAAATTTTACAAGAGACCGCTAAACACCACCGACAGAGTCCCCCCTACCTAAGTTTCTTCAGAGATTGTAAATTCTCATAGCTTGAGAAGTCTCTATTTGCTAACGGGAGACATAGAATTCATTGTCATCCGCACCATTTCCCAAAATGAACATACTTTGAAGCACCCTCCTGAAGCGTCTCGAGAGTTGGTGTGGTGTGCTAACAACCATCCATCTCAATGCCCTAGTATCCCGAGTGACAATACGTGAATAAACAGCAGAATTTGGGAGGCCACCACTAATGACTCTCCCAAACAAGTATCTAAAAACGAGAACGCACCAATCCCAAAACCTGAAGGAAGGTTGACACATATCATAAAGAGAAATGACCAATGTTTAACGAAGAGCTCGAGTGATGAGCAGTCTAGCCTTGACAACAGTTACTAGGTCCAGCCAGGGTCAGGTTCCGCCCCCAGTACTTCCTCTAGAAATACTAAAAAGGGCTAGGGGGACAAAACTTGACCAGATGGCCATTTTACACCAAAACCGTTCCCTCTTTGCCTCTTTCTCGTCCTTAATGAGCTCGGTATTTCCATTCTAGGCCAAGCTAAACTAGAAGGCATTTAGAGAACAGTTTACAAGAAAGGGAATTGAATAGAAGGTTTATGGAGTTGAGAACCAACCGATAGCCTAGAAAAAAGGCAGCAGCCATGTAAGGTACCGTTTGAATAGGACCCCCACATAATACTTCAAGTAACTTGTAGATCTTACCACATCATAGCACAAGCATCCAGTCAGGGAGCGAAATAGTTGTCTACGTAATTCCTACACTTTCTTGAAGTCTCTTGTCTAGGTAGTGTCCAACCATGAGTCTCCAGAAATGGCTGTTTTCGGTCTAAAGTAGCCGGCGGTCCTAGTTTTTTGGAACTCTACTGCACTTTGTAATGCTGTCGAATATAATTTCTAGTAACATTAGCACAGGTTATATGATAAAATAGCAGCCTACAAGTCCCCTAAACCAACTAGCTTAAGCCACCTACCAAGCCTAAGAAAACACAAATAGTGAACGGGTGATTAGAATTTGTGTCTATTAATAGGATCAGGTACATACCCCCTGAACATCGCCCTCTTTGACTATATGAACATAAAGTATAAAGCCAATACCTAAGTGGCCTACTAAAAAATAGAAAAAAGTCTAGTCCAACAGCCTAACATCTCCCACCCAGCCAAATCATCTCTCTGTATCACACTGTACTAGTTAAAGCGTTCCAGTCCGAAATCTGCTAACATTACTCAAACCCAACACCCTCTCCAGCACCACAAGCATTATTTCTGAGCTTCCAAAACATTTTCACCTTCCTACCTGATCAGAAATTTGCTAGATATCATAGATAGGATAGACCTACATAATGGGCACAGTGGCTTGATCCCGAAGCACTTGGACTTCCCCAGGTCTAGGCCGAGTCCCCCAGAGCCAGTAATCCTCTAAGAAATGCGCGGCAGACCCAGAGGAGGGATACAGCGCACGATGAAGTACTACACGCGGACCTCCTACACCCAGTAGCCAATGGGATACCTGCTCCTCCCTCTCTGTAGCGAGTTAGCTATATATGATAGTTTATCTTCTATCCTAATATTCATAGACGGATAAGAGGTAAAGCGGGATGGATGATCGATGGGTCTCGGGATTGGTTGGGATTTCTGTAATCACGGTAATCATTCGTAACCGTGGTATTATATTATAAGAGAAATTTCAGAACAGGCCTAAGCATGAGAACAAATCTCGCAAATACATGATTGTCTCAAAGCGTCCCGCAGGCAACTTATGACTAGCAGCCGACAATAAAAAGAAATTTCCAATTCAAGTATCATAATATCACATCTATTCAACGCAGTACCAAATCCCCCCCCCCCTCATTACCGCACAGGGGCCGGGCCCCCAAATCCGTCCTCTCCAAACGGCGAGTCAATCCTAACAGTGGTGCTCCTAACATCCGCCAAGACCAGCACACTCTCCCCATTACTTCTATAATCCGTCTCGCAACTCACGCCCTCCCCCCCTTGCTCTATTGGGATAACCTGCTTAACCTCCACATTCGGCAGTAACAAATTTCCCGCCTTCAACGGGACCAGCAAAACCGGGAACTTATGAACCTGCCCTTCCTTTGCTGAGAAATGCGCTCTCTTCCTGCCCGACACTAGCCATACTTCGAGGGAATGCTGGATCTCGTAAAAGAATTTTAGCTCATCGTCATCGCCGATCTCAACTTCACCATTTTTGGCGTCAAGGGAGTTCCAGCTGCGGGAGTGGCGAATTATTAGTTCTGCGGGAATGGCTTGCCCGACGGTTACCATTGGTGGCGCGTATGGAGAGGAGAGGGTGGCGGAGTTGGTATCGCAAAGGATGTGGATGTCTACTGTGTGAATCACTTGTAGTTGGGGGACATCAACAGGGATTATTATCGAACGAGTGGTTAGGACGGGGTTTGTAGGAGGGGCTTCGGGGCCGAGTTTTATTATGGAGTTTTTCTGTAGAGGTTAGACTGACAAGCGTTTTTAAGAAATGATAGCTTGTGGGGGCACCTCGTAGAACTCTTTAAGCCAGGTTTCGACTTTCTCTCGTGCACCGTTGGCGGGGTTGATTGATTCTAGAGCTTCATCCCAATTATAATTGTCATATTTGCCTAACCTTACTTCATTTAGTAGCCCTGCAGCTTCCAAGTCGTGGGCTGTCCTATGGCGCAGTCTGATGATCAGGATGGGCACTAGCCAACAGGAGTAAATGCCTAGCCCAGCCTCCTCAAGTTGAGAACTAAAAGCCGCCACGACTGAATCTTGGACCTCTGTTGGGTTTTAGCAAAGTCTGGGTAGATTACGTGGTTCTGGTTATGGAAAATACCTTCATCAAGACTTCTATACTCAATTGTCAATGCTAGGGGCTGTGGTTCTTTGTCTTTGGGTATATCATCTCCGGTTTTCCTAGTGATTTTGTACACAAATGAAGCCGGTTGTTTAGCGAAAACCACCTACCAACCAAACATTTAGTATGATGCTCAAAAACATTCTCAGTAGAGATGTTACCATGGATCCCTCAGCTCCTACACCACTACAAGCCCCAAATGTTCTTGAACCCTCCAAACTCGCCTTCAAAATCCGCAGGGGGACATCGGGAATAGC
This sequence comes from Tuber microsphaerosporum, assembly GCA_003521225.1. Lineage (NCBI taxonomy): Eukaryota > Fungi > Ascomycota > Pezizomycetes > Pezizales > Tuberaceae > Tuber > Tuber microsphaerosporum. The sequence continues at coordinate 18,438 of QOVD01009852.1, forward strand.
TGTTGATACTTGAAATCTAGAAAACAAAGCATTCGGCTTGAATACATCCTGGACGTTGACAGCAAGGGGTAAGACTACAGGAACACTCAATCCATCAGCGTAAAAGAAGTGTCCGTTATCAGTATCATAGTCAACTTCCACCTTAAGAGCCAATTCTGTTAACTCGTTTTCGCTAGTATATGGTAATCTGAATCGCACTTTCTTCTCCGGGGTTAAACCTTTGAGGGCAAATACTCCAGACTTATCTCCCATGGAAGCAGAATCTGACCCTTCGAGGAACTCTACACTTGCCGTCATCAGCCTTAACCCAGCAGTTGCTGATCGAAGCCGAAGTTCAGCCTTGGTTACATTGTTCTTTCCAGGATCCAGCACAAGTTCGATTGCTTTCATATGTTCTAGATGTATCTGCTTTGGTACCTCGAGTTTAACCACTAAACTCCTAGGCGCCGGATAGAATAGTAGCTTTGTCTTCTTGACTGTGGGCACTGCGGCAACTGGCGTGGATCCCAACCCGAGGGCCGTATTCGGGGTAGATTTCGTTATGAGTTCGTGGACAAAGTGGAGCTTGTTGGTTATCAGGGTGATTTTGTCCACGATATAGCTTCCGGGAATTGTGATGTTGCTTCTTGCGAAAACCTTGACAACACCCCTCTTCATGGTGACTGGTTCTAGAGCGTCCATCCATACCTCTTTGACTTGCCCTATGGTATTGACGATCCTAACTCTGAGCTTTTGAATCTCCATTTTTTCCTCGAGGTAACGCATCTTGACCAGGACTTCGAAACCGTCCCTATCGTCTAGATGTCTAGGGTACGGGTCGACAATGACGTTGTCCCAGAAATGAGACATTGGTGTTATGATCTCCTTTTCAATCTCCAGAGACAGAGTGACGATCCTTTCAACACAGCCATCTACACCCACTTCTTCCTCAAGATGTTGAGCATCGAGCGAAATGCCAACCGACGCAGCTTCCCTGTCGTCGCCGTCGAGCGCCGTTACACCTCTTCGGCGCAAACGGACCCTTTCTGCTGCGGAGCTTTTCGCGAGCAACTTCAAAAGTACTTTAATATAATCCTCTGATCTGTTCATCTCCTTCAAGCACTTGGCGTACATTCCCAATAGCGTCGTCTCGATCAAGCCCCATCCTTGGTCGGCGTAGAACTTCGTCATTTTCTCAAGGTGCTTAACGGAGGAGGCGTAATCTTTCAGATGGCTTTAATCGCATCAATACGTTAGCCCTCGTTTGTATTCAAAGTCGGTGATAGGAACTCTTACAAGCGCAGTGCAGCCAAGTCAGCCTCAACCCGCTCGCAACTTTTGGTTCTCTTGGCAATACTGTAGTTCTTCATAGCCTTCTCACTTAATTCCTCGAAAATTGTATAGAACTCCTCCTCTTCCTCTTTCTCAACAACTCTTCTCAGGGTTGCATTCCGAATTCCTTCAACGCCCCAAACCTCTTCCCTCTTTTCAACCTCCTTATCGCCTTCACCTGCTAAGTTAACTTCCACCATTCCCGCGTCCTTAACGTGTTCTTCAGGAAGATAAAACCACCCCATTTTTCCTACCCATCCCTGCCGCTTTCCAAAGGTCTCAACAATCCCCCTAGCAAGCAGCATTAAGTCTGCCCTTACTGCAGCAAAGTCCTCCAGCCCTGTGACAGATGTCTGGATGGCTTGTGTAAAGCTGGTAGTTTCTGGGTTCGGAGTTGGTGGAAGGCTGCTACTTCTCTTTGGAAATGGACCTGAATACGTGGTTCCAACAGGGGTGGAGGCGTTGGGGCCCTCGGGGAGCGATGCAGATGCAGTCTGCTTGAGTAATTGTTGACAGACAGCAAAGACCCAAGAAGATACGATGTTATCAATGATCCAGATGACATCCTTTTGCTCCTGCTCTTTGTCCATTTCACCTTCAGTTGAAGAATGGTAAGAAGTCCAAAGGTCCGCCCTTAAGATACGACCTACACTTGTGACGAATTCCACACCACGCTTAAGAACTTCAGACAATCTAGTGAGATCCTCTTCGGACCTTCCCGCTGCTACTGCTGCAGCCTCATGCAAAGAATATCCGCTCGCACCGGCAGGCATCGGTATCTCCGCACCATCCATCCCATTACCCTTCCCTAGGCGAAGTAAGAGTGTAGATTGCCGTGCAAATAGATACGCCTTAAAGTCAAATAGGGATATTTCGTTCGATAGAATCAGCTCTCGATAAGGTTTCTTTTCGGAGCCCACGGGTGTCTCGTCATCCACATCTTCCTGCTCCTCACCCTTCCTTCCTTCCAATCGAGCCTTTCGCCGCCTTCTTGCTTGTTCAATCCACTTAATGCTCTCTCTTGTCCAACCAATAAAGTTTCCTCCAACCACACCTTCAGGATCTCCCTCAATTTTCTCTTTATCTCGTTGGCCCCGAACAACAGCATCCAGTCCAAACCCTAACTCATCATAGAGGACCAAAGCATCTTCAACCAACCCAACAGATTCAAATGCTCTTGCAAGGCCTTCCTTGAGGACGAAAAATGTGCAAAAGTTCCACCCCGGCAGTCTCCGTTGGCTATCTTTCTCCTTGATATCCTCCTCATACTGGCTAACTCTTGCATCAAAACTAGCCAATATCTGAGTCTTGAATTTGGCAATGAGATCCAACCACGCCATCTCACTCTCCGTAGGGCTTTCCGTAGCAGGTACAATTTGATTCCCAACTAGAACTGGAGGACTCAGAGTAGCTAATGCCGGATGACTAGGGCCAATACGGATCTGAACAACCCTATCCTTTTTGTTATTCCCGGAATTGAAATCACTGCGAATCTTGTCAAGTAAAGTTGTGTTCCCTTTCATCCACCGCGAACTCCCAGAAGCATTTGATGCAGACGAGGATGACCTCGGCTGTTGTGCTGCTGGGGTTCCAGGAAGAACCACATGGATAATTAGCCATTCAAAAGCATCATGTTGTTTGTTCTCATTCGATGTGCTAGTCGTATACTCCGACACCCATTCCCGTAGCGCCTTCCTAGCTACGTTCTTGTAACTATCGTTATCGTCACACCGTAGCAGGAAAACTTTCAGATATGGGGTATTCCGTAGTCCTGGTATCTGATGCCTTCGTTCCTTCTGATGTCCGGCGCTCTTAGCTCCACGGCCGGTCTCAATCGACAGCTGGGAGTCGGTGCTCTTAACCCTGGTAAGACCCACCCCAGCGAATCCAGAATCTTGGTTGGCAGGCGAGAGGTAAGGAGTTAGCCCAACGTGGAGGGAATTTATGGAACGCAGAGGTCGCGCGGGAGCTTTCCAGTGAAGATTGCGGAGGGGTAAGCGCGAGCGAAGATCAGATTGAATCAGCGGAAAAAGCCCGGAGGGGTCCCAGTAGCTGTGCAATTAGATCAGATAACAGCTTCAGATATAATAACCTCAATATCGGGAGTGTACGTTACTGTGACCTTGGAGGTCGAGGATAGAATGTCCATGTGCAAGCTCGAATTAGATTACTGTGATGTCAAGCTCTGAAAGTCTAAACAGTTCAGCGTCAACCAGCGGCGTACAGGTAACAATGGAATTCGTTATTCTCGTAAGATGTGCTTGTAGAAAACGATAGGTCATAACACAGTTACTAGATTAGAGCTCAGACTCAACTTATTATTGTTCACCACAAGTTCGGGAAAGAACAGGGTTGAGATTTCAATGTTTGAGGCTCTGCGGCACGTGACCTCACTTTTTTCTAATTTTCCCTTGGTTTTTCTTCCCTCAGGTGGTCAACCGCCCCACTACCATTAAATTTTGCAATATTGTTTTCGATATTTTTTTGGCATGGCCACCGTACTCCCACCAAAGAGTAAGCGACAGAAGTTTACAGATACAAAGCGGACACGAGAACAACAGAACATTGAACTTATCCCCGAATCGGTTCCAAATGTCATTGTTCATTTACAAGCCTCCGATACAGGAAGCCAGCTCGCGGGAGAGCTGCATATTCCCGGGAATTCGACAGCGCAACAATTAGACCTTCTAGTGAATAAGCTTCTTCGAACAGTATAGTCCCTCCTTATATATGCTTAGAAACCTTTACTAACATAGCGTAGGAGGATGACCGAGTACCATATACCTTTTCTCTTCTCACTAACAGCGCAAACCCCAATTCCGCCGTGATCGATATCACCAACGATTTATGGACCTCTGTCTTAAAGCCCGGACATAAAACCACCGAAGACGTACTCACCCTCGTATACACCCCCCAAGCAGTATTCCGAGTCCGAGCTGTCTCTAGATGTTCCTCCGCAATCTCCGGTCACGGAGACGCAATCTTAACAGCCCAATTCTCGCCCGCTTCTTCATCGAGAATGGCTACAGGCAGCGGGGATGGTACCGCGAGGGTATGGGACTGCGACACCGAAACACCTATGCACACTTTGAAGGGACACAGGAGCTGGGTGCTATGTGTTAGCTGGAGCCCTGATGCAAAATATATTGCTACAGGCAGCATGGATAATACCATTCGCTTATGGGATGCTAAGACCGGAAAGGCGCTCGGGGATGCTATGAGGGGTCATACAAAATGGATCACAGGCCTTTCCTGGGAACCGTATCATTTACAAAAACCCGATGTTTATAGATTCGTCTCTTCATCAAAAGATCAGACCATCAGGATATGGAATGCTACGTTAAGAAGAGTGGAGCTAACCATGAGCGCTCATTCTGCCGCTGTTACATGTGTCAAGTGGGGTGGTATCGGGTTCATCTACTCCGCATCTCAGGATAAGACAATCAAGGTTTGGGACGCCAAAGATGGAAAATTACTACACAGTTTGAACGCCCATGCTCATTGGGTCAATCATCTGGCGTTATCGACGGACTTTGTCCTGAGGACTGCGTATCACGAACACACCGGAAAAGCACCGGCCACAGAGGAGGGAAAGGTGAACAAGGCCAGAGAAAGGTTTGAGAAAGCAGCTACACTCGGGGGGGAGATTGTGGAGCGTCTGGTGACAGCGAGTGACGATTTTACCATGTATCTCTGGGAGCCCAAGAAGGGTACGAAGCCCATCGCTAGATTATTAGGACACCAGAAGCTTGTAAACCATGTGTCGTTCTCGCCAGATGGCAGACTCATTGCCTCGGCATCGTTTGACAATCACGTCAAACTATGGGATGGCCGTGATGGAAAGTCAGCTCTTTCCTTCCGATGCAGCATACAAGTTTTGCGCTAACAAGAGTCCCCCAAGGTTTGTTAATACCCTCCGTGGTCACGTAGCGCCTGTGTATCAATGGTGAGTTATCGCCCAAATTTATATCAATCCTGAGCATTAGCTCTAACTCGATCAAAGCTCGTTCTCTGCGGATTCTCGGCTCTTGGTGTCATCTTCGAAAGATACGACGCTGAAAATTTGGGACGTCAAGACGGGTAAACTGCACACGGATTTACCTGGCCATCAAGATGAAGTATTCGCTGTTGATTGGAGCCCCGATGGAAAAAAAGTTGCCAGTGGTGGAAAAGACAAGGTATCTTAATCCTCTCCAACATGCCTTGTTTTTCTACTCGCTAATATAACTTAGGCTGTGAGGTTGTGGAAGCATTGAAAGTTGTGTTCTGAACTATTGTATGCATGTAGCTTAAAAAAATTGGGAAACTCATTATGATTTGTTCGGCAGCGCCGCAATCTAAATTCTCACGTGTGACATTACCGGTACGGTATTTGCTCCCCAAATACTGTTGAAGGGTCCATATATTATCACTCGGATACTGATCAATAATCCCGATCGTAAACGATCGGCTTGAGTTAGCCCCGCACCGTCGGGGAAGAAGAATGAGAGTCAAGTGGGCAGATTATTGTAGGTACAGAAGCTGACAATGAATGAGGGGTGTGTGCATGTTAAGTTAGCAGTCTCGCGGTACCGGTATCGTCTCACCCTACGAGTACAGTACCAGTAGATTATCATGTCAAACTATCTTATGGGGGCATTGGGGGGGAGAAGGAGCCCACAAGAAGCAGTTGGAAGCAGATCTCTTTTACCTCAGCTTCTACTGTACTCGAGTACCCGTTCTCGTACTTGCAGTGTTACAGTAGTTGGTTGGATAAAGGGATGGTCTTGGCATAACAGGGCTTACTATTTATTGACATGTGATGGGAGAATGGTCCGAAGACGCAGGGAAAATTGCTTGTTCATGACGACAGCGGGCAGAAAAGGCAACGGAATCACATGCCACAGCGAAGTTTTTGACGTTTTCCCGCTCGAGGGGCGATTTTGTCATTTTTTTTCTCTTCCCTTTTTTTCTTTCACGATAAAAAGGAGGGTTTCCACTTCAACACCCATACTTACCCCGCAATACCGGCATCTGAGCTGTGGAGAATTTACCCTTCCCCTCTGCAGATGGTCTACCGGTATTCCATTATATCTGTTCTTTACCTAATCGCTGTGGGAGTTGGTGAGAATAAGGAAGGTATGAAAGCTTGGGTCCCCCCCCACACCTAGTATTCCCGAAGCCAGGACCATGTCCTTCCAGCGCGTCGGTCGAAAGGTAAAAGCGTCGGTCGCCGTGAACACCCCCCCCCGCCTCCCCTCTACTGGTAGACTATGGTACCGGTATTTGAGACAAGAAGCACACTTCACTTGTACCACACTCTATCCAAATCCCTAGAGCACCGGTACTCGTACGGTACAGACTATCCAGAGACTAAACCCTGGGCTAGACCCTTGCCGGATTGGATACCGTAGGCCACATACATACATACACATGCATCTCTGACAACTTGCACTACCATATTCCTTTTCATCCGCTCTTTCCCACTTCTTCTTTCCCTTCTTCTGCTTGTTTTGCCCTTTCACACACTTTTCGCATAATTACTGGTACGGGGGTACCACTGGGGTGTATTCACTTTAGTTCATGTCTGGTATTTCTTGGTTTATAGATACCTGTGTTTAACTATGATCGGTATCTCCTGCTTTCTATTTTAGCTTTTACAAAAAGTCAAAACTCTTCATAAAAACAAACACTGACATGCGTAGACCACGTCCTCGGCCGCCCTTCGCGGCGCTTTCGCAAGGTACAAGTTATCTCTGTGATCCTCTTCTGGAGCATGTACCTTCTCCAAGGCAACCCGCACGGTCCACCAGTACTCTTCATACGCAAGATCTCTCGCTTCTTCACCAAACGCCTCACATCGTTTCAGACCGTGACCTTGACATTGTTGTATCTCTATCTCGCACGAAATTTCGCCAAGATCTTTAATCTCGAGAGTCCGGAGCCACTTGCGAATTTGTACTCTCGGAGCTACTTCCGTGCGACATGGGTTATGACGGCTTTGGACGCAGGATTTTGGACTGCTATGCGGATAAAGACTGGCTGGTTGAGGGATCTTTGCAGCGTGGTGTTCAGTTTGTATTATTTGGTGGCGGCTGAAAGGGCGGATGAGAAGGTATGTTGATTTCCCCTCGGGAGCTTTGGTGGGGTCAGGTTAACAGTTGGTGCAAATAGGTTCGGAGAGTCCGCGCAACTATCACCGTCGATCATTTACGCGTTTCTTGGAACAAATCCCAGACTCCGTATCTCAAGGCGCTGACCACATTGGTGAACCCGGCCTCGAATCGATTCGGTCCTCGACATATTCGGATTTCTCGACCGAAGGAATCAATTTATACGACTCCCGTCGATGCTTGGCTGTATTTCGAAGGGACTCGAGAAGAGCTTAAACATTGCACTAAGATGATCCTCAACTTTCCCGGGGGTGGATTCGTTGCCATGTCGCCTCGACATTACGATGACATGCTTCTCGCCTGGGCGCGGAAATGCCCGGGTATCCCTATTGTTGCTGTGGATTATAAGCGTGCCCCAGAGTTCCCATATCCGTACGCACTCAACGAATGCTACGATGTTTATCATAGTATTGCACACACCAGGGGGAAATGTGTAGGATTGTCGGGGGAGACACTTCCGAGGATCGCTCTCAGTGGAGACTCGGCTGGAGGAAATTACGCTGCTGGTGTGACCCTCATGATTTTGAATTCTACCAGCACGAGCTCCACAGGGCATCTGATGGAGGAAGGATGGAGAGGACTGCCGTTACCGGATGGCTTGGTCCTGGTCTATCCATCGTTGGATTTGAATATCGGCTCTTGGATGAATGATGACCAGATGAAACTAATTCGCCAGAGGGACATGCGAAAAACAAACCGCAACATTGTTAAGCGCAAGAGCGAGGACTTTGAGCACGCTTCTGGTATTGTCCGCCCGCATAAAAGCGATGAGGACGACGATGGGGGAAGTGATAGCGAGCCAATGGCCCTGAATGGATCCTTCAAGGGTGGTGGCAGTATGGCGGGTAAAACTGCGTCTACGACCACAAACAGCAAGCCCCGGCCCCTGTCTACTAGACTCGCCATGACTTCTCGTCTCTCATACTTTAATGACCGTCTGCTCACGCCAGAGATGATGCGAGCAATGGTGATCCTGTACATTGGACCTCACAACCGACCAGATTTTACCACAGACTTCTTCCTCTCCCCCATCGTCGCCCCAGGAGACCTCCTAGCAAGGTTCCCAAGAACCTACTTCCTAACCGGCGAACGAGACCCCCTCGTCGATGACACCGTAATCTTCGCCGGCCGTATCAGACAAGCGAAGAAGGCCGTCTGGAAGCACCGCCGGGACCTAGGGCTCGAGTCAGGCAAGTCACGTCCAGGCGAAGGCGTAGAAGTCAGCCTAATCCCAGGCATCAGTCACGGCTTCCTCCAAATGTCAGCCCTGTACCCCGAGGCTCGAAGGGAGATTAACAAATGTGCACGCTGGCTCAACGAGATACTCGCCGACCGGCTGTACGACGACTCCGGCGACGACGAACTACCCTCCGCTGGTGCCGGCACCTCTAGTGGTGGTGGATGGAGGAACCACGAGAGAAGTTTCACAGGCGAGAGCATGACAAGTAATGACGAGGATAAACCGCTAGAGATGTCTATTATTAATGGAAATGCTAGGGGCAGTAGAGGTCGGGGAGTGCCCTCGAGACGTAGGGGCCGGAGGATGGGGAGTAACGCGAGTCTTGGCAGCGAGGTGGATCTAGTTGGTAGGAGGATGCAGGGACTTGTGGGTGGATTGACTGCCGGATTGGAAGATGAGGATGATCAGTAGTTCTTTTGTTGGTATATGTGTTGCGAGTGGGGGAGGGAGTTAGGGCGTCTGCTTCCATACGGTAGTCGTGGGTTGTAAATATTTGCTGTGCGTGTACAGTAGGTAATGGCTGGTGTCGCCCAGGCTGTGTGGTTTCATATGGCAGTAGCGAGCGCACGAAGTGCCACTTTTGTTTAAAATTACAGAGGTTCTCTCACTTAAGGCATCCAGGGAGCAAAAAGACCTCCATTGAAACCCGCCAATAACTTAGGAAGAGATGGACCAACCTCCCTATTAAGGTCCCAAAACCCAGCTTCCAGTATATAAAATATATATTTGTTCCAAGGTTGAGATTCCATGAAATACCTAGCTGGCGCAGTGGTTAACATGTCAAGAGCCAATTAACCCCTGTCGCAATTAGGAGGAGCCCAGGAGTTTAATTCACGCTGACAATCAGTTATTATTGAACCATCCGTCATGTAGTTCTACTGTAGGGCAGGAGAATAATAAAAGTCCTACTACGAGGTGGGAGAATCCGACTCTAGACCTTCAGGTTGGCGATCGGCAGGGTAGTAGAAAGGAATTAAAATTTTCTTTTTGCTTCCTCTGTCCCAAGCATGATATAAATAATCCCTAGTGAAAGACATATTGGCAGTCGGCGGACGGGTACAGACAGGACAAAACCGCGGCGATACTATACTAACTTGGCGCCTCAGCACCTGATTGCGTTATTAGATAGCTGGACTGCCCTCTCAAATTCTTAGTACGGCACGTGGGTGAGGTTGTGCCTGCACGAAGAAAAACGTTTTAAGCTATGATAATAATATTATTATATCAGAGGGTGTTTATTATTAAGAGCGGTAGGGTTTCGGAGATGGTTGTGACAGTTTGGCCTTTGGATCAAGTATTGTGTTATCTCGAGTCTCACATCAAGTTAAAGTTATGGGCTGTGGGGTTGTGTGGATATCTAGGTTGAACCAGTGATGCGCGCCAAGATTCTTGAGAGTTCGAGTGATTCCTTGTGAATGCTAGAGTACAAGTTAAAATCGGCCGTGCTTGTAATCAAGACACAATTGCGCGATACAATATCAGCGCAGTGACTGTAGAGATCACTGCGCTACCGTAGACGCGCGGCCTAGCTATCCCGCTATGAAAGTCAATATCAAATCCCCCCCCAGCAATGGTATCATACTCACTACTGGGTAGTGAGAGAGAGGAGAGAAAGAAATTCCGCACTGGATCTACGGCTACAAGTTTAATTACTAGTCTAGGATACAAATAAGCCCAGCGCCTTTCCGTACCCAGGTAGGCAAGCAGGTTTTGCTGATGATATGATGGAGAGCGCCCATATTCCTAGCATAAAGCTAGACTCTCCACATGTACTTTTACCATTGTAAACTTGTATCGTCGCGCCTTCTAGCTCTGGAGATTGATATGTAATTACCTTTTCACCCCTCTCTGTTCTCCTTTTCTCTTTAGGGTATTTTCCTCTCGGAGTATTTTTCACGAGTCTTTTTTCTTCTAAAAAAAAGTGCTGCAGATACTGGCTGGAAAATATTTCTTGCTAAAAGTGGTATTTGGTCTAGAATATGCACATCCACAAAAGTATTATTATGTGGGGTGGTGGCTCGGCGGTTCGACTGGCGAGAGGGGTGGCTCTTGGGTAGGTGAGAAGGATATTTACTCAGAGCATTTACTGGGGTGAGTGTGGTGAGTTTGTTGAGTTTGATTTTTTCCTCTTTCTCTTTCGGTTAACGTTGAAACAAGCTCCCGATTATTGAATCTAGGGTACTGTGGGGACGGAACTTGGGTTAGATAGCTTTAGCTAGTGAGTTGTGTTTACTAGTAGCGGATGAAGCCTGTGGACTGCTTCTTGTTTCTTTGTGCGTTGCTTCATGGTGGGCTTGGCAGTTAGATAGTTTGAGAACAGGGACGGCAACAGGGCATGAACACCTGGACAACACGACACGGAGCATGTATTGAAGCGGTTTGTGAATTGAATTCGTTCACTATTTTTCCTGTTGTCTTTCTTTTATCTGCTACTGGTGATACCATACCGGGGGATTCGGGCTTTCGTTTACAGGGAGCAAACTGACTCGGAGTTTGTGCGTGCGTTGATTACCCACAACTGACGGAGGATTGTTTGGCCTATTATCGAATTTCCGAAGCAGACCCGATTCTGTTTCTTCAGTACTATTTGAGAGCCTGTTGCTTATGAAATGAGTAGCAGATATTGGGTTTTTCTTAACTTACTGCTTTATTTTCGTTAAGTTTTGATAGATAGATCTAGAGATTTGGTCGTGAATCAAATATTATCGAAGGTTAGCAGGTAGTGTTGGGTTTGGGAAGTATTGGTTAGTGGCTATATTTCGGAATAGAGCGTTTACTATAATTATTGCCGTAAATGATTTCATTCTTCTTGTGCAATGTGGTATCTTATCGGTAGTCTCAGTTCCTGCTCGGCGCGCAAGAAAAATGTCATTTTTCCGACTTTTATGGCATTTTATTGCAAATGAAATATTCAAAATTTCACCTTTTTCATTAACTTATATCCTAACTTACAGGCCTCCTGCCAGATTTTTTCTTTCCATTACAATAGTCAGAATGGTAGCTACTATCTGGATATGGATCTTTTTATACATATTGGTCAAAGAGAGTCGAGTGTTAGCAAAAACCAAGTTTTTACGAAAAATGGCGTTTTTTATTTGGTGGCATGCCGAGTAGGCCTTAAATTTCTATGATTAGATCTTGTTTCCTAATTCAATATCTGGTGGGTCGAATGCGCCACACATAGCACCTGAAATAGCCACACCAACAGAGCCGCTTCGGAAAAAAAAATTATGGTACGCCTTCACCAACCACAGACCTCCCCACCAGAGCATCAAATACCGGTATCTAGGCTCACAACATATCCGCTCCCACCCTCCGATGCAAGATGCCAGACTTCCCCTTCGATGATGGCCTAACAAATACAAAACCCATCCCAGCAAACGTTTTCAGCCCACCGCCCCCGCCGCCAAAAAGCAAACGACAAGAAAAGCGAGAGCGCAAAAAAGCCGAATGGGACGAGAAAAACCGACTACGCGCGGCCCAGCGAGCCGCCGAAGGCCTCTCACCACATGTGCCAGATAGAGAAATTGACTTTCTAAAGAAGAAACGACAGTGGGAAACCCAACGGCATCAACCTCCCCCCACAATGTCGCAAATTGGAGAAGAAAAAAGTGCCGAGATCGGCCATTACGAGGAGCAAGCAAACGTCAAAAAGAAGCGGAAAATCGAGACTAGCAATGGTAAATTTCCACTGCTGGACGGAGGCGTCCCGGGGCCTGTGATGCAGATCCATCAAGGGCAATTGAAGGCGCAAGCGGTTAGGCTTAAGCCACTGAGAGCCAAGTTACCGATCTGGGAGCACCAGGATGCTATTCGAACTGCGCTGCGGGATAGGAACGTACTCGTTATGCTTGGGGAGACTGGTAGCGGGAAGAGTACCCAGATTGGGCAATTCCTCGTTAAAGAGAGGTGGATGGCTCGGCGGAAGGTTTCCATCACTTTTGGGAAAGGGGATGGGAATGGGGTTGAAAAGGATAAAGAAGTTATGGTCGGTGGATGCATAGCAATTACACAACCACGCCGCGTCGCCGCGACAAACCTTGCCAGGCGAGTGGCGCAGGAGATGGGCTGCCATCTCGGGGATGAAGTCGGGTATAGCGTTCGCTTCGATAATAAGAGTTCGGAAAAAACACAGATTAAATTTCTTACGGACGGGATGCTATTGCAAGAGATGTTGCACGATCCGTTATTGAAGAGGTATTCTGCTGTCGTCGTTGACGAAGCGCATGAGAGGACTGTGGGCACGGACTTGGTTATGGGGTTCTTAAGGGGCTTGGTGTATGGGAAGCGGAAGGATTTAAAGGTTATTGTTATGAGCGCTACGTTGGAAGTTGAGAAGATGGCGTTGTTCTTTGAAAGGGAGAGAGACGCAGCATTGGCGTTTATTAAGGCGAAAGAGGAGGGAAAGAGGGGGAAGAAGAATGTTGTGGAGG
>QOVD01009854.1:0-39763 GCA_003521225.1 Tuber microsphaerosporum
CGAGCGCACAGACCCCTGCGCACAGACCTCAAAAATACGGCCATCATACCCCTGCAGCCCCAACATTGGAGCACTACGTTTGTTGCCGCACCAGTGGTAGTTGCACTCGCACTCAAGAATGTCCCCCCAGGGACCACTTGCAATAACACCATATACGTCGCGGCTGTCTGTCTGACCGGATGCTGTTCGCAGGATATATGAGAAGAGAACCTAGCGAAAATTATGCAAGTGGTTCGGACCAAATCGGCCAACGTCGCATAAAGTTATAGGCCTTCAAAGTTAAGAGAGCTGAGGGAAACAAAAGAATGGATGCTTAGGCGAAGTCTTCCCATGAGGAAATTAGACACTAGTACGCATAGTGGAGACCAACAATCCCACTCAGAGCTGGTCAGTAAGGGAGAGGCATTGTGCGCAATTAGCCATAGGTGCGATTGCAAGCAAGAGTCATTCCGAAACCTGATGTGCATGCAGCCTAAGAACTCGTACGCATTGAATGGTCTGACGACCAAGGAGTTGGCCACTCCTTACATGACTCGGTGAAGAAAGTTATAACGCTAGCACCTATTGGGCTACGAGAACTCTGTACACCTATCGTTGAAGGGAATGACACATCCTCACGATTAGATGAATAGTGTATGTCTTCATAATGCTAAGCAAGTAGTCGAACAGTTGTCAGGGTCAGAGAGTGTTCGCACTTTTTAGTTAGTAGTTATTAGTTAGCCCACGAACACTCAGACGCAGAATCTAAATATCGAAGTGCCTCCCTTGCTACAAGAAATCATCAACCACCGGAAAAGAGATCTTATCAATATAAACAGTTATCACGCTACAAAATCTTTATCTTACTCAATTATCCTTTTTATTACATCAATTACTTCTCACGAGAGATAGTTACCCACGAGCCTTCTTAGACAAATCTCCAAAGACACCTACCCAGGCTTAGTCTGATATTATAGTCCCACTATCGGCTACCCCTAACAGCACAGAAGGCAAAGGCTGCGGAGAAAAAGGCAAACACTAAGGCAAAAGAACCCTTCGCTGAAGCGGAGGCATCCAGAATATCTTTGCTGCTTCAAAGAAGACAAATGGAGGAATGTATGTTTGAATGGGAATTGTAAATTTAAAAAGTTTTTATCTTTTGTGGTGGTGCCAAGGTGGCGAAAAATACGGGTGGCTGAAAACTCCATACTTGAGCTTAGCCTTTCGCAACCAGGAATGTAATTGTAAAAAAGAAAGGAGGAAAACCCCTGCTTATTGTTCCCCTCCATTTTCTCTTGTGAATAGTTTTTTTCTTTCTTTCTTTTCTTTCTTCTTCTAATTGTGTTAGTAAATAACTACAAGCTACAGAATTTGAAACTCGCATTTACATAATTCTATCCCTTTCTAAACCTCTTGAACCACACAATGTCATTAAGGAGATATTGATATCATGTGAATCGTCTAGGCACATGTACCATCCATCCATCCTCTTCATAATTCATAAATGAACAGTCCAAAAAAAAAAAAAAACAGGCCAAATACCCGGTAGTTCAATTCCTGCTCAATAAATCATTTCCTCCTCCTCACACAACACCCCCCCACGCACAATTCCTATTTTATAGCGGTAAGTTACCACCCAACCACTCACTCGTGAGTAGCGTAGGGTCAAATAAATAAACAAAAATATATCGTAGAAAGGTCAGAATGGAGAATGTAGATAGATCTGTTAGAGTTTGAAGGGAGTGATAAATATAAATAAATAAATAAAAAGAATATATATGGTACTTCATAGCACATGTCATACTTCTCATCATTCCATCTTAATTGGCTGGTATTTTGTATCTATCTACCAGCAGTACAAGTGCTTAATCTCGGTTAAACTAAACCCCACTATAATATTCAATCTCCTCTTTCCTTCCTTTCCTTCCTTCCTGTGGCTGTGTGGTCCATCTATTTATCCACCGATGGGCCTCCGAGATCAACTTACAACGTTTCCTTCCTTCCTTCCTTTCTTCCCCATCATCTCGACTTTGAGAATATATTCATTCATTCCTCTCAATGGGGTTTCCCCCTCCCCCTCCACTTCCCTTTTTTTTTATCACCTTCTGCTCGCTCTCCCGGATACTCTCCTGAAACCTTGTATTCATGGAGACGACATGCTGGATGTTTTGTACTTGTGGAATTTTTGAGGGTGGTTGTTGGTATGGTGGGGATGGATTGGGGTGGTTAAAAGGAGGGTATGTAGGTGGAGTGGAGTGCGAGGGGTAGAGGAGTATGGATGAGGATGGGTTGATGAGAGAGGGTATGATAGGTAGGTGTTGGAGGGCGCGGTCGGGGTGGAGATGCATGTTTGGGAGGGAATTATGAGCGGTAACTTAGGGTGTCGAGAATGCTGTGAGAAGCTGTATAATATTATTATAAAGCAGGATTTACTCGAGCGCAAATCTTCCGAATGTTTAATTTGTGCCCGAGCAGCAAGAAGTATTATTACTTGTTGAATTGTGCACATGTCATAGCTATGATATACAGATTGACCATCCATGCCATTCACGAAGGAACTAAAAGCAAAACTATCCTAATCCGAAATCTTTAAAGCCGGGAAAAAACAGGAAAAAAACAAGAAAAGCAGAAAAAAGCAAAACTTCCCTGACTCGATTTCCTGCTCTACAAATGATTTCCCACCACTCCATCTATTACCTTTGTATAATACTAGCCCACTCATTAACAAGAACTAACGGGCACATCACCCCTTCACAAACAAATCATGGAACACCAAGTCTTCCCAATTACAAGCCCAAATCTACCCGAGCGAAAAAAAGTAATAAAAAAAACAAAAACAAAAACAAAAAAAGGACGAACACATGAACACATGAAAAATTCCAACTCTTCTCACCTCCACATCGCCTTCTCATATTCCTCATCGCGCAGATCCTCTTCGATAGTCTCTTGAACTTTACCTTTACACTCCTTCTTGCACTTGTCCTTTCCCTTGATTGACTCCCTTAGTACCTTAATCTTCAACCCAATCGCCACCACACTCCAGGGCACTTGAAGTTTGACCTTCCACCTCCTCTCCGCGTATCCCACCTCCTCTTGCGACCTATTGACCACTTCGTCTTTCTTTTCTGTAACGATAACTCTAGGATCGACTTGTACCCATTTTCCGTCAACTTTGGCTATCCTCCTCCTGATGACAACCTCTCTTACCTCACCCGGTATTGTGGCGTCCTGCCGGTTGCCTAGTCTTTCCATCTGCGCTTGCCTTCTCTCCGCCCCTTGCTCTACCGCCCAGTCAGCCATATAGAACCCATCAACTACACCTGCATGCGCAATCCCATAATCCCTCATCCGGGCATTAACTCCCTCCAGACCCCCAGCCCCATACACACCCGTTACAACCGCACATGCCCAGATGATCTCCTGCCAGTTTTCGACGCTCGCAGAATATGAATAGGTCCATAGCCAGTCATACATGTATATAATTTTTTTGACGTCTGACCAAGCCGTAAACTCCTCACCGCCAGTGCACTTATGCTTCTTATTCACCTTCATCTTCAAACCACTACCCCCGATAGAGGCAGGCAAAGAGGAGAAAAAGGAGCGCAGTCTCAAGGACTGAGATAGTGGTGAGAAGTGCGCTAACGCAGCGCTCAACCTCGCTATTTCAGCTTTGATGGCTCGGGCGAAAGCACGGTGAGAGTTTACAATGTGGAGTGCATCGTGAGTTATTCCATTTGGACAGGAAGCCGATGATGAGCCTTCGACAGCTGTGGCGATGCGAGAGGAGTGGGGGGCACCCCTAAGCACGTCGGCTCTACAAATAGGTTGGTCCCCGGGAATCCGTAAGTTTGACCTGCGCAAGGTATTGTTTGTATCTATTAACCTGGTGAGGCAGTCGTATATGTATGTTGTCGTTGAGAGAAGGAGTTTTATGACGTCTTCAGGTGGTGGTGGGAGCAGAAGCGATGGTCTTGCTAATAACGACGTTGTTGTTGCTGCCGTTATCGTAGGGCGAGAAGAGGAACATGAGGTGATGGCTGGGGTAGTGGCTGGAGATGAAGCGGATGACGACAAAATTGTCGCATCGAGTTGTGGTGATGCATGCGGGCTTGTTTGTGACTTGCTGGAGGAGGCTATCGTACTCGGGGGTGTTGTGATAGTAGTAGTGATAGTAGTGATAGTATTGCTAAATGTACTCGCAGTGGTGCAGGGGGAGTGTTCTGAAACAGCACGGCGAAGAGCTTGAAAGGATGAATTGTCTCTGAAAGACGACAGAGATGATGACGAGGAGCTCTTGGAACCTGACAACGAGAGCTTAGCCGACATTGTTCGATAGTATTTTTTTTCCAATTTCTTTGCTTTTCAATTTTGCGTGAGGAGTATTGGTGTGTGGTTGTAGGAAGAATGGGAAGGCCAGAAATTTAGCTCTTCCAATTCATCATGGTGTTGCGTGGTAGCGGGTATTTTTTTTTTTTTTTAAGGTTATTTGTTGGGTATTAATGCTATTGTACAGGTAGGTAGGCTCCCGTTGAAGTCAATTTGACCGAGCTATGAGCAGAAAGAGTAATAAATAGAAAACAGGTGAAAGGACACTGAAAGCCGTTAGGGATGGAAAAGTTCAAAAACAAGTAGGGCCTAGGCTTGGGAAAGAGAAAAATGTAAACGGTCACGGCCCAATTCCGAGACCCTAGGTGATTATTCCTTCGTCCCCCTCTTCCGACTTTTTCTCGGTTGCTGGAGGCGCTGCTTTGGTATCCGATTTTGGGGTATCAAGTTGCATCATTTCCAATGACTCGTCTTTCTCCTTTGTTTCGGTTGCTACGGACTCCTTTGGAGGCTCTGGTTCCTTCATGTCAAGGTCCATAAGATCTTTTTTGTACTCTGGCTGCTGCTTCTCATCGACTTCCTTTTCCTTTTCCTTTTCGGCCTCCTCCTCCTCCGTTACTTTCTCCCCCGTTCTATCTTTCACCTCCGTCTCCTTCACTTCATCCATCCCATCCTTGACCTCCTCCCCCTTAGTAGCACCTTCAACTGCATCTCCCATCTCCTCCTTCTCTTCAATAGGTGTGGGTCTCGGACTCCTCGCCTCTTCGATCGTCGCTGGCGGATCCGGAAACACTGTCCCCTCCGGCTGCGGGCCTACATCCTCCGGGCCCAACGCAGGAGGGCCCTCGGCATGCATACCTGCCTCAGGGGGGCTAGAAACCTGAGCTGCAGGAATAATATTCAATTCCTGTTCCTGCCTCAATAGCTCTCCCTGACTAACCCCATTAACCCCCTCGACACCCTCAGTGAGCGGTGACCCCGTCAGCCACGGAATAGGGCTCAATAATGCGCCTCCGAGACTCTCGTCGCTACCGAGATTAAAGGACGCAGCGCCATTAGGCATACTATCCACCGCACTCGGCGGAAGCGGGAATGCGGTAGTTGGAGAGGAAACGGATAGGACGCGTTGGATTGCACGAAGGTATTTTGACAGGGACTTGTAATGGGCGTTTGGATAGCGAATTAGTTCTGAGAGACGCTGGATAGTGTATGGTGGTGCCGCGTCAAATTGAGTTGTGAGGATGCTAGATAGGGAGGCAAGTAGTATCTCGTCCTCCGAATCTAGAGCTCCAGGCGGGGGAGGGGTACCCTCATTCACAAAGGGTGCTGGAGGCGGGGACGGGAACGCAGGGACAACAGGTGGAGGCGGCATCTTCGGGGAAGATGATGACGGGGCCTCATCCTGACTGAAGCTTGGAGGAGTATTCCCAGTAGTTGCCTGCGTATCTGGCTCTGTGATGGTAGAAGCTTCCGCCGGAACGGCCGGGACAGTGTTGACTTGCGAGGGCGCGGCAGAGACAATGTCGATCTCTTCCGGGACAGTGGAGGTCTGAGGCTTTGGAAAAGAATTGCGGGCGGTCTTGAATCTAAAGTTAGCATAGCATTCCCCGGCAAACACGATGGTGAATTCTTCCAATAAGGGAAAACGAAAAGAGAAGGAAAAAAACGAACGTAGTCAAGCCTCTCAATCAACCTCTTCAATAACTCCGGCCACTCCTCACTGCGAGGTCGAAACACCGGTTAGCAAACCCAACCAGGAGAGTAAACAGACGCTCCCGAAACTACAGTAGGAAGATAGGAGAGAAGAAAAACTCACACATCAACAGAACCATCCCTAATAATATCATCAAGCACCGCTTCGTCTAAACCACAACCTCCCAAAACGGGCGTCAGCCAAACCGTGCACATACACACACCGCCTGCGGTGAAACCGGCAGAGAAAGGAGGAAAACAATCAAACATACCAGCCCTCATTTCGGCCGTCAAGCTAGAAAAAGTAAGAGAGAAAGAAAAAAAGGTTTGTATGGATGGATGACTGGATGCTGTGGATCGGGGAAGAGTAAGGCCAAGAAAGTATTGTGCGGTCAGAATACAATACAAAGAACGTGATCTGGTGCCGTACTGTAATTTAGCTGCACGAGGGCTACAGCAAAAACAACAAGCCCCCAAGATAATTAGGTAAAGTAGGAAGGGGGTATCATTCGTGTAGGGCGGGGGTTGGTGGCATAAAAAAAACACAAAGGCATTGTTTAAAAAAAAGGCCAGCCTAAGCTAAGCGGATCCCTGTCATCAATACTAGGAACAAAACCACCACAACCCTCCTACTACCTACCTACTATACGATATCATACCTATCTAGCATTACAGGACTTCAATTCCCGAAAGAAAAAAAAACAGGGCAAGGGCCTCAATGCAAGCGAAATACTGTATCATACCGTAGTACAATATTACGGTAACATGCAAACGACACCCGCGCCCCATTCTTCCACAACTTAAAGCACCGACGAACCCAGCATCAAAACCATCACACCTACTTGCTAGTATAGTACTGTAATACCTAAACTCGTGCTTCGCATACAGTCGACTTGAACTCGGGTACCACTCCGACCTGCCCCCCCCAAGATATCCCCTCCTAGGCTACAGTGCATACCGGTATCGTAGGCCCAGATCTATCACCCCAGCCGACCCTCCCCCAGCCCTGGGGGGCACTACTGCTCTAGCTAACCATTTCGTAGCCCATGTCTGTCTCAACATTTTGTTCATGCGTCTTGTGTGATGGCGGACAGGTTAAGAGAAGGTGGCGCAATGGATTTGATTTCCCGGGCGTAGTACCGTAGTAGGCCCTGCCTTTAGGGTAGGCCTGGTGGTCGATGGAGTGCGGTGGGGGTGAGGTGGTGGTGGATGATTGGGAAGTCATAAGCCGTCACTCGTAGTCAGGATTGGATGAGTGGGTAGGTGTGCCGCGGGACGCGGCCTATTCAGGGATGTCGGGAGGGACGAATTAATTAATTAAAAAACGGGCTGACGGATGGAATATGCAGTCAGCGACTACATTGGGTGTTAATCTGGTTACCGGTATTTAGTTATTTTGTGGGGATGCTTGGGCCCTGTTGAGGTTGAGTTTGTGAGAGCACGCTATCATGCGGGTCGTTCGTTCTGGTGATAAAGTGAAAACGAAAAGGGAAAAAGACAGGGCTGACTTAAATCTTATTCAAACTTGACTTGACTAGACTAAATAAATAGACCACACGTTACACTACGAAACTCCGTCCCCCCCTCCTCCCCACCCTGTCACCAGATTATCGTACAGATAGGTGACTTTGACTTTAATGAAAAAAATGATAATTTAAATCAGGACCGCGGGAAAAATGTTAGAGGAAGCAGAGGAAGAAGGAGAAAAAAGAGCCGAAGAATGCAGGATATCGCATAAACGCCATAACTAGTCGATCACTCCTAAAAGCAAAGTGGAATAGAGGAAAAGAGAAAGGAAATAACTTAACATAGGGAAGGGACGGTGAACAGTACGCCAGAAAATCTAGCGGCAAACGTCAAATTTGGTAGGGCTGTTCGCTGCCCTCCCCCCTGTTTGTTGTCCCCTCTACTATGTCACCAATGCCGAAACCGAAAACGAGTAGAACAGAAAAAGAGCAATAAGAAGAAAAACCGCTGACACCAATCGCCCAATCACGAAAGATAGACAAAGAAGGGAGAAAATACCGCCGAAGCGGTAGTCGAGAACGAATTTTGCGCATTTTAATTCACCGACTTCGATAAATTTACTTCTTGCCAGAAAGTTCTTTGACTTTCTCTTTAAATCCGTGAATCTTATTGCGGGCGATATGTCCATCGCGAGAATTGGGCGTGGCATAGATCTTATTGCGAACTGTCAGCAGGGTTCTCGGGAAGATATGGATGAGCTGGGCGAACGAGTGAGGGAGGGAGGGATTCAACATACCGAGCCCTCGACCTTCTGGAATCTTGAAGGGGGAGTCAAAGAGGCGTCCCATTCTTTGCTCCTGTCATGAAATCAGCACTGAGGTATGATAAAGGGTGGGAGAGGGAAGGGGAAGTGTGAATACATTCTACGATCCCTCTTCGCCATAGGCGCAGGGTCGGCAATATCGCTCCCATCACTTCCTCGACGGGCGTCACGGCTGTCAGGATACGGTCCTGGGGCGGTGGTGTCTTCGGTAGTGCGGGGCGTGTCGGTAGCGGTCATATCAAAAGGTGATCCTGGGGCAGCAGACATGATTTATAGATTCTTCGAGTGATAAGAGGTGCTTTGGCTGAAGTATGGGTACTGGTATATATGGGGTAGTGATCGAAGTATGCTTCTGGAGAGCTGTGATTAATCCTTTTCCAACTGGGGGATTCTCAACAACTTTATACCCGATCTAAACCTCAATTTGTGTGCTCGGAGGGTAGGTCCCCCACATTTCGCCCCCGTAGCCATTGGATAAGATTAATCCAGTTTACCATTCCAGTATCATCTCTCTCTAACACCTATTAACGCCTGCGCCCTCTGAGTGGCACCTAGTGACGTACGCTCCACGGAGGATCGGCGCAAGCGCTACCGTATTGGGAACCCAGACACAGCCCACCAAGCGGGGGAGTTTTGCCGCTTTTGTCGAAGGCGTTTTAACCTTATGTGTGGTAAGCAAAACCGCCCCGAAAGAAATGTACCAACATTCGACCACTGTATTTCCGAAAAACGATCCCTATCGATAGAGTATCAATCACGGTAGAGAACAACTCTGAGGTCTAATCCCTCAAAGTGCTTATGTTCTGGTTGAGTACCGTACTCGAGTAGATGGAGGAAATATGTTGTATGGGGGTAGGTAACCTTAAACGCCATGTAACACTGTGGGGCCGGTCAGGGTCCGCGGGTGCTGTGCCAGTAAGGCACCGGCGGGCCCTTTTTGGGCCTGGTTGCAAAGCTTTTGATTAGCGAATGGGCGAAATCTTGGATTTTCTTGGATTTTGCCAAAGAAAGCCCCGTCTACGGAATTGTGCTAGTACTCACTGGTTCAGTTTGTAATGCGGATACCTTGGCGTTAAAGTGCCTGCACAATCGACGGGGTTTTTTACAGTCTCCGGAATGGAAATAAAATAAGTGATCTATGATACTTGTGGTATAATTCATTGGTTCACAGCACTACTAGTAACACAAGTGCAGCATTAACTGGCGAGGTTCGCCTTCCGCTCGTTTGTTGAAACAAAGTACTCGAGTAGGAGCTCAAGTCAAACGCCAACATCAAGCTAGTCCAAAATAAGCCTAGTTTTTGCCACAATGCAAGGTGCTTTGTTGCGGATTTGAGAAAGGTTAGACTTCAGGGAAACTCTTGTTTCTATGGTAGGTTTTGCACACCATCTCATGATGACGGCTTAGCAACTGAATTCCTCCGCACGTTTTCAAGCACTTGAACTCACAGCGCTACTACCAGGTCTGTACTCGTAAAGAACAAGTGGCAAAACAACCTAAAGATCCCCTAACCTTGTGATAGATCCTCTTCAAAGGATTATCTCCTGGGTCAAAGATTTATGCGGCCTTTCCTTATCGTTAGGTTTTCTTACTAAAACGCTTTTCTTTTGTCCCAGACCTTGCTAAAAACGCGTGAAACCCGGGGGCGGAAGGGGGGGGTCTGCTCTCCACAAGTATTGGTGGGGTTTTCAGCCCCGCGCCTGTCATATCTTCCCCGCATTTGTGAAGCCCTGCGACGCACGGACTCCCTGCGATTCGCGATCGCTTTCTTTATTTTCCTCGCTTGCCGAGTTCTTGGTTCTTTCATTCCTTGGCATACTTCTTGATTCTGAGCGATTATTTACCGTAGACGGATACCGGTATTGAAGCCTGTCTATCATCTATCATCTATCATCTTAGGAAGGAAAGCTCGTCTGCCGTGAAATGCCTGTATCTGCTTGGGTACCAGCATCACTGATCGATACAGGTACGAGTAGTTCAAGCGGCATGGTGTGTAAATCCGATAGAATCGGATTCTACTGAAATCCCCTTTGTCTCACTGATTGATTTCTACGACCAAGTCAGGCCACTGACCGATCGGTGGTGAGGCTTCGTGTGGAACCAAGGCCGGCGCTAGCAGGCGCCCCAAGTGAGCCCCCCAACGCTTTAAGATCTCTGGCGAAATACCGTAGTCCTTGGGGCTACGAAATGTTAAGCCGGGATCCTCTACCGGTAGTTATCTGTGGACTTGGGGATGCGGGATAACTTAGGCGATTGTCCACTTTTATTGGAAGAGAGATTGTGGGGTGAGATATTCTCGCTCTGAGTTGCCTGCAAAAGGCGTCCGCCTTTTTGGTAAGGCCTCACAAACTGCAACGTTCGGAGGTGCAAAAACGCACTTGTGTCGTGAGCGTGGCCTTCAATCGCATTGGCGGTGGTGCGCTGCCTCGAGTGCCATCTTGGCCAATCGAGGGTCCAGTTGATCAACCCTGAAGTCTTGAGCGACTACCGTAGGATATCCTACCAAGGTTCTCGGAACAGCGGAGAATACTCGTAATTGAACCGCGTTTGCAAACGTGATCACCATCGCGTGGTACTAAAATCTAAGCTAAATTTTGGAGGTATGCAATACCAGTAGCACTCGCGTCAACTTCGTTCAATTACGACTACCGTACTGTGCTCTAAGCAGTGTAACTTCATGGCCCAGCTCGCTGCTCTACCCTCGGTCGTCGAGGGAAGAATCTTGCGCAACACTAAAGAAACAGGATTTGCCCGCAATAAACTACGTTCAGCCCCATCGCATCGCACAGGTACGCGCAAGCACAGTGCGGCTTAATCAAGAGAGGATATCAGGATCGGAGGACCCAGCATCGCGGGTCACTATAAACAAGCCTTCGCCATGCTTACTTTCGGAATTACTTCCGAATCACCCGAGTGCGTCTATCCGTTCCGCAAAACGGGTTCCACTCAAGGAGTGGTTCCTTTTTTTATTTCTTACTTGATCTCAGAGCACCCTGGGACCCTGACCTCTCCGAGGTATTTTACGGAAAAAGCAGCGTGAGAGAATTAAAAGTCTTCGAGCTTGTAGACTTCATATGCAGGCTCCTTGTAGGATGTGTCCTGTGTCATGCGAGCACATACTTAAAAATACTAGGCTAGCACAGCTAATCCGAACACTTCTCCGAGATAAGATTGCGCAATCCAACTGGGAATACTAGGAAAGAGGACCTTGTCGGGGGGTTTTTTTTTAGAAAAAAATTCGCCCCTTCAACATGCCTACTGCCTTCTCACCTCCCCAGTCCTCTCTAAATGAAAAACGATCTCATCAGCTATAAGCTCCCTGATAGCCGGCCCAGCACCTGCGCCCTGCATCGGCAAGAACTGATCAATGCCCGTCGTCTCCCAGCGGGTCTGTTTGTGCATTCCTCCGGGGAACTCGCCTGCGCCTGTTTCGGAGAGTGCGGCTTTAACGGCCTCTAGATCCCCCTGTGGAATGTAGAATACTAGCTTGTGACGTGCTGAGGCTGTGCTGGACATTCGTCACTTGGGGTGAGCACTGTATTGTTGATTGTTTGGGGAAAGGGTTGCAGAGGCTTTGGGCCGAATGTTTGAATGAGGTATGTGTATGCTCGTGCCAAGTTTATCTTCGCCTGATTGTTTATTAGACTGTGGTGTGGCATAGCTTAGAGATCATGAGGTCTTATTTCGGCTCGTCGCCGTAGAAGATGGGGTGAAGGAAAGTCTAAATGAAGATGACATGCAACTGCGCGACTTGTGCGCATATTGTAGCGTTCTGAAGAAACTCGAATCGAAGATAAATGTGCTAGGACGTTGCAGTTGTCTTCTAGTAAGGCTATGCGTATTCCTGTTGCTTTATCTCTACTGAGGGCTTGGCTTGCGGTGTTTTCCAATGCCCTTCTCCTATTCGAGCTCTTACAGCACTTACTGAGAAGAGGCTAGTTGCTAAGCCCTCGAGTGATACTAGATGAGATATCTTTTGTTTTTCCTTATTAAGGGGCAGGCATCATAGGGCTACTTGTACAGTACCTGTATTACGGTGCGAGAACGGAAGGGTGTGGACTGCCGTACAGTACAGTACGGGTAGGTGATTGATGCAATGCAACGGAGCGCTTGCCGAGTAAGTGCCAAGCGTATGAGCGATATGTCGTGATGCGTGGGGAGAGAGTGGGGGAGCTGGGGCTGGCGAAATGTCTAGGACTTGATAGCTTACATATCGCAAGAATTGAGATAACTGTGAATCTCTCTAAATTTAGGACGTTGGTGTTTTCTCTCTTAGTCTGATAAGGCCTGAGTCTCTTCCGCTGCGTTTTATCCCTCTGGTCCAAAGGGGAAAGTCTGGACATCCTAGCCTCATTCTCGGTTTCCAAGATACCTCAATGTTGCATCTCGTTGCTAAGAACTTGAGATATATGCCAAATCCACCTTCTTTCCCCCTCTTCTCTAGGTGTAGTAGGGCCTAGGAAGAAGCATGCTTCTACTCTCCTGGAATTTGTGAGCATTTGAACGTCCTTTTTTGCTCAATTTGATGTGTACTGGTATTGGGCGAGTAATTATGGATCAACTCTAGCCTGTAACTCTCATCTGCAGTTACATATTCTCGCACTGGAGTATGCATTTGTTAGACTAGTGACTACAAAATCCGAGGGCTGATAATTGATGGACTAGAGTTCCATCTTAGCCTCGATTGTCAGTTCAGCAGAAGCTAAAGTACGCCCAACTTCCGCGTTGTGCGTTCGAAGAGGAGAGCCTTGGGGACTTGCACCACTGGTAATATGGCACCCTCTATCAACAAGCCATAGTAATGCAGTGATATGCTGTGTTGAGCCTACTATGAGCTTAGGGTTCGATACTCAAGCAATGTATAGGGCTGTTGTCGAAGCTGTAGAGTCTTTTGTAAGCATATAATGGGAACGACGAAGGAGGGAGATCCTCACTGAGTAGTCATCCGCCTACATACCACCTCTCCCCTCTCTCCGCCCGCTTTTGTTTTTGTCAAGCAACTATTGGAAAGAGAACTACAGAGTATTAGGGCGAAACTCACCTCCTATAGTGCTGAAACCAAGGCCAACATCCGGGTGATGCTAAACACCGGTATTGAGGATCCGCGGACCTCCAGGATGGCTCCATTCTTTCTCTCAATAGGGGCGGTTGTCAATGGCCTTGGTTGCCGGAATAAAGGGGAGAAGGGATCTGGACTCGATATCCCACTGAGAGCCATAGAGGCCGCCAGGGCACAGCGCTGATCAAATAACAGAAAGCGTTTCCGCATCTAACGTTGGGCCTACACGCAACCCCTCATCGCTAGTCCGGCAAAGCTCACATCTAGGATGCAGTACGGTGGCTCTCTTCCAAAATAGGGTCATACTACGATATCTAGCATCTCATTTTGGGATAGAGTGGTGTTTCGTGTTTTAGGTGAGGTTAGGATATTGGCCTGTGTGCTGCGGGCGCAGAACGAAACAGACTCCCTATGATTTTTAGTTCTTTACCGGAGGCTTGAAAACAAAGGCCTTAAATCCCTAATATTAAATTCCTTTAACATTACAAGGTAATTGACGCAGTGAATTGAACCGCGCATTTTGTTACTTTCATCCCAACACGGGGTCCTCTTCTCGGTTCATGTTTGTCGTATGTTATTACTTCATAGTTGTGGGGCCACAGAGACGATGTGAGTCTTTGTAGTTATGGTGGCTACAAAAGATTAAGGGTACTAACAGGTATTGTCAACACATGCAATTCACCCATGAGCGTGAGCCCCCGAGCTCAGAGAACCGCGGCGAACTGGGAGAATAGACTTCCTGGCAGCACCCTGCTCTAAAGAGCTACGGTATATGAGGATATCTGGGGGCCCTTGTCTTTAGATTTTATAAAAGTAACCAAATGCTCCTACGGAACACCAGGAACAAAGTTTAGGCCTGAGGGGACAACTATTAATTTGCTTAAAAATTTTCCCACTGCTGCCTAGCGGTCTTTTCTTGTTGAGATAATTAACAATCCATAACCACCTATATCCCATACCCAACTCCAAGCTATCATATCTTTACTTGCCCATTGCCATGTAGGCCTAGGAGCAATGACTCACGCACAAAACCAATATGCAAGTGAGAACTCCTGCATCGTACAAGTAGAGGAGTGAGAGTCTTGAACGATATCCTCAGTTTATGACTAAGATATATTCCTACACAAAAACTGGATATCTATCAGCTAGCTTCCTCTGGATATAGTGGCCGAAGGCATCGGGGCTCGAAAGCACCCCCATACCCAAAACCGAGGCAGATCTGTGTTAGCTGTGGCTCGTTTGGTTGGGGTAAGTGAGGGATTATTCTAAGCATCGATGCTAGCGAAGCCATTCACTTAGGCGGGCAGTGGTAATGGCTTTATGTTAGTCAGTGAAATAACGATATACATCTCCTGCAAAGTCTAAAGAACCTTCTAAGAGGCCCCCA
The DNA here is from genome assembly GCA_003521225.1 of Tuber microsphaerosporum. NCBI lineage: Eukaryota > Fungi > Ascomycota > Pezizomycetes > Pezizales > Tuberaceae > Tuber > Tuber microsphaerosporum. The sequence continues at coordinate 14,734 of QOVD01009854.1, forward strand.
CAGAGGTTGGAAGGGGGTGCTAGTATCATGATATCCTCACCCCATCGACAAACCCCCAAAAAGTGAAACGTTGCCGACCGGTTCTCATAGTCCAGAAGTTGCGGGGCCAGCAACTACTAATGTGAACAGGGAAGCTTGGGAGTTGGCCTCCCTTTCGGGGGATGGATTCAGCGGGTATCAGAAAGAAAGAAAGGAAAGGAAAGGAAAGAAAAAAAGCAGAAATAACAATAGGCTGGCGAGCTACACTCTCGATGCTGGGTTGCCACTGGTGCCCTGGGGCCCGTGAGTGTGTTTGCTTTTCTATGAATTAGGTGGTAGATATGTGATAGCAGATAGGTAATGGAGGCTATTTATGTCCTAAAATCTGAGGGAATCAGTTGAACTTGCTCTATTAAAGCGTGGATAACCTTCCGGCAAGCCAGATAGCTAAATCCAAACAGCCAAGATTCCAGTGTTTAACTTGGAGAAACTCTGGCAAGAGAGCTGATCGCGGTTGGTCTCCCCGTGCAAGACCCACCAACCAGTGGTTGCCCATCAATGCGCCCCTGATGTTAATACTTACCTCTTGACCATCCTACTTATCCCGGACACGATCCTACCCCTAGCTAGTTGGTGGCTATAAGCCTTTCAAATCATGCAGCTAATAACCTCCCTTCTCACTAAAGTTGCCCAATGATAAATCTAGATAATAACCAGGACAGTCACCCATTCTCACTCGATAAAGCTGTTGGAGCTAGTCTTTATCCGCCGACTAGAGGTAGTTTCTTTTCCTTTCATTTCGTCATAAGACTCTTGTTTCTTCTCTCAATCTGTCATGTTGGAATAAGAGTATCACTACTACGTCATGTTAGAAAGGTGGCCTCTATAGTGTAGGACACAGTGTCCAGTGTGGCCGGTCAATTGATGTAGTATATTAGTACCTCCTCTCTCCTTTCATTTACAAAAGACAAGCTTGGTTTTACTCTTCCAGAGAGGCATACACACATTCCCATTCACAGGTTATGAGCCCTTAAGCTTCCTGATTTTATCAGTGCTCTGCCTACTCTACTGTGTTTAATTTTTCTTCTCAAGGCTACTCTATATCTCCCTCTCTCTTTGCCTTAATTATACCTTTAAATCTTAGGTGTCATGTCTTCAACTACTACAGGTAGTATTACTGAGGGCACCCGGGTCCTCAAGTGTCCGCTTCTTACAGCCAACAATTGGATTTTGTGGAAGCATCGTATGAGCAACCACCTTCGTGCACAGCAGCTGTGGGATGTTGTTGACCCCACTGGATCTGCTCGTGAGACGGCTTCAGAAGCAGCAAGAGAGACTCGCGCTGCTGGAAAGGTCGCTGTCCTAACATCTGCGGATGACCTTCTTCGGGCTGCGAAGGCTTTAGATCTTATTGAATCACATATCAGCGAAGAACTCCTCTCTATGCTCTTGTCTATGGATAGTCCTCGTGAGGTTTGGGTTTTTCTTACCCAGTGGTTCGAAGCCAACTCTATTGCTCATTAGAACGCTATCCAGCTTCAGTTTCAGAGCCTGTGTCTGCGCTCTGGGCAAACGATTGATAGCTATATCGCTGAGGCTAACAATCTCTCCTTTCGGCTCTCCTCTGTTAGGATCAGTCTTTCCCGATTACAGCTCATAAATCAGGTTTTGGACGGTCTTCCAAAATCTTATAATCAACTTGTTGCCACTATTCGTACCTCGCTTACTCTTACTCAGCAGATTAGCCTCACTCTGGTCCACCAGACCCTTGCAGCTGAGGAGTTGCGACAGGCTACTGTGCGGCCCAACAATCTTCACAATACTCATACAGCACTTTATATGGGTAGTGCGAAGGGCCAGAGCATGACCTCCGGAAGTGTCCTGTATCGCAATCAGCCTACCTCAAAACATTTGGGCAACTGGCAGCTGCCTCAACATACTCAGACTCGTTGTCCACCATGTAAGCACTGTCATCGCTCAAACCATTTGTCAGAGAAGTGCTGGCAGCAGTTTCCCGAGAAGAGACCACAGCAGCGTCAATTTTCCAGTTCAGGGGCAGCTGTATCTCAGACTCAACCAGTAAAGCACTCTGCCCATGTGTCAGCTTTTGAGGATTCTGAATGTGCTCTGTCTTCACTGGGCTTTGATCTTCCCACTAGTATTGACTCCTCGCCTGGATGGTATCTAGACTCTGCATGTACAAACCATATAACTCGGTTTGGCGACTCACTTCGAGACTATTTTTCGCTTCCTGTTCCGCAGCGTATTAGGGTTGGATATGGGGAGAGGGTAGATGCAATCGGTATCGGAACTGCAGTACTTCCGGTAATTACCCCATCTGGAAGTCACACTGTTACTTTAAGTGGTGTTTATCATGCTCCAGATTTTGGAGATGTCAGTCTGGTCTCATTGGGACAGCTACAAGAGCGTGGTGCTAGCTACTTCTCATCTCCTGCTGGTGTTACAGTTGTTAAAGGAGACCGGGTTGTGTTGTATGGCTACTCTATTGGGCGACTTTATCAACTTAGGCTTCAGTTGACTGCTCTTGTTACTACGCGCTCTAGATCTAGAGTGGTATCACACACCCCAGTCCCAGCCAATGTCCCTTTATTGGACTCAGTAGTTACGGAAGAGAACCCTCCTCCTTCACAGTCTCAAGTAACTCCAGTACCTTCAACTGCACTACGCACAACTACAGAGACTCTTAATACCTGGCACCGTCGTCTTGGTCACCTTAATTCAGCCGCAATTAACTTGGTCTCAAGGAACTCTTTGGGTATCAAAATTGCTTCTGGTACGGTTGTTGATAAACCGTGTCTGTCTTGTCTCAAAGGGAAACAACACCAGCAGCCATCAAGGGTTTCAATGCCTCGTGCAGGGAAAATTCTTGAGCGTATTCATACCGATATTTGGGGTCCTGCTCCGGTGTCCTCCATTGGCGGGATGAAGTATTTTGCTACATGGATAGATGATGCTTCACGATTTGTTATTGTTTCAATCTCTCGTACTAGGGGAGAAGTGCTTGAAGCATTTAAGACCTTACATCCCCAACTCGAGAGACTTAAGGATTCAAAGATCAAGTTTTTGAGATCAGATAATGCTTTGGAATATGGAGCCTCACTAGACCGCTGTCTTGACCGTACTACACCTTCCTCTGCCTTTGCCAACTATCTAGATACCTGTGGGATTGTACATGAGTATACAGTTCCATATAGTCCAGAACAGAATGGCGTTGCAGAGAGAATGAATCGCACTCTGCTTGAAATGGTTAACTCAATGCTTCATGAGAATGAAGTTCCCTCCGAACTTTGGGCTGAAGCCCTTCAGACAGCTGTTTATCTTCGCAATCGTGCTCCTACTTCTGCACATCCATGCGGCAAGACACCCTTTGAGTTTTGGAATGGTCGACCTCCATATCTCGGCCATCTTAAGGTTTTTGGCTCTGTATCTCATGTCCATATACCTAAGGCACTTCGGAATAAGCTTGAGTCCCACTCACACTCTGGCTTGCTTGTTGGTTATGAGAGTACAAACATTTATCGTATCTACCTTCCAGATACTCGACGTATTATTCGGGCTCAAGATGTTCACTTTGATGAAACAGCCACTCGATCATTTGAAGAGATTATGGATATCGATCAATCTCCTCTCTTTGCAGCAGCAACAACTCTCTCCTCTGTATCGCCCTTTCCTCTTCCCGCTTCCGACTCAATGGCCACTTCCTCTTCAGAAACCTCAGATAATTTCATTTCTTCTTTATACTCGGTACCACACTCTTGCTATATCTCCTCCATTGAGACAGTCTCTTACAGAGATGCTCTTGGTGGTCCAGATCGTGCCTTGTGGGAGGCTGCTATTGCTGAGGAATTGACTGCAATGAAGAAACACTCTGTTTGGGTTGTTGAGAATCTCCCAGCCGGTTGCAAGGTGTAACATGTGTACATGTTCCGGCAGCATTACACAGGAGGCAGCGAAGGATTTTCTATGTTTAGTTTAGTTTGACTTATATTTGGTTTTATCTCACCTCCGGTATTGATTAGGATACCGGCAGCTAGTTATATGTTTAGTTTCTTTGGTTAGGAACTTATTTGTTTGAATTCCTGTAAGGAATGGTCATGTATACCGGCGGTAGGCAGCAGGCTTTGTAGCGGTGAGCTATGAGTCTTTGAGACTCCGGCAGGACTACAGGATTCCGGTGAACTGTACACTCACCGGTAATGATCGTGGTTGCAGGATAACTGATTACTGAAGGACGGGAACAACTTATGTATTTAAGAACCGTCTCCTGGCTAGCAGGAGACAGAGCAGACTTCAGCGAGACGCCTAGATTAAGAATATACTTGGTTGAACGGCGATCCTTGGTTCCCTTCGCTCTCTACTTAATACTCTTCTCCCTTCGCCTCTCCAGAAGCCTCCCTTGAGCCCAGCGCTAGCAGGACTACCGCCAGTCTCATTGTATTCAGTTAAACAGGAGTAAACCTGTTACACAAGGCTATTTCTACATGTTGGGTTCTTAGATATAAGTTTGACTCCTCTGGTGCCATCACACGGTATAAGGCAAGGTTGGTTGCTCGTGGTGATAGGCAGGTGGCTGGTATTGACTATAATGAGACATATGCTCCTGTGGTTAAGTGGGCAACTATTTGTACAGTCCTGGCATTTGCTGCTGCACAGGATATGGTTATTTACCAGTTGGATGTTGTTACCGCCTTTCTTGGAGCTCCTCTTGATGCGGATATTTACTTGCAGCTTCCATGTCATACAATTGTACGACTTCTTCGTTCTATTTATGGGCTAAAGCAGTCTCCACGGCAGTGGTTTGGAACCTTCCACAACTTTCTTCTTAGTATCAATCTCAAGCAGTCTACTGTCGATCATGGTCTCTACCTTACACTGGCAGGAGGTTATTTGCTACTATATGTTGATGACATAGTTCTTTGTAGCACTTCTGGTGAGGTGACAAACCTCCTTTCACTCCTTAAGCAGCGGTTCGAGATTAAAGACCTGGGAGATATTGAGTATCTTCTTGGTATTAGGGTCACACGGGATAGACAGCACCGGTCAATTTCCCTCTTGCAGGAACTTTACTTAACGAAAGTTCTGGAGCGGTTCAACCTCTCGGGTCCCAGTGTTCGTGACCAGAGAACTCCAATGGATATCAGCTTTGACAGCACACCTGGAATTATAGACGGTGAACCTGCAGATCCAGCACTGTACCGTTCAGCTATTGGCTCTGTCATGTATGCTATGCTTGCAACTCGGCCAGATATTGCCTACTAGATTTCCATACTTGCACAGTTCAGTCAGTTACCTACGCAGCACCATTGGAGTGCACTGAGGCGCCTACTCCGCTATCTTCGAACGACCAAAGATTATAAACTTACCTATTATATGCCCGCTTCTGATGGACTTATTCTTCCGACTGCGAGTGTTTATAGTGATGCTAGCTATGCTCAGGAATGCCACCGCCATAGTGTTCAAGGGTACTTGACAATAGTGCATGGTGCCCCAGTCTTCTGGCATGCAAGTAAGCAGTCATTAATAGGCACTTCAACAAATGAGGCCGAATTTATTGCACTGTCTACAGCTGGGAAGGAGGCTCTTTGGATTTGCTCACTACTACGGCAGCTCCGCCCTGTCCACTTGGCACCAGGAAGTGACGCATCTTCACCTATTACCCTATTTACTGACAATGCCGGGACTAAGAGGCTTATTAAAACTGGTGCGATCACTCAACGGACTAAGCATATTGATGTCCGCTACCGTTGGCTTCATGAGTATGTCCACGCTGGCCAAATCAATCTCTGCTTTATTGGTACAACTGAGATGCTTGCCAATATTTGTACAAAGCCTTTGGCAATCCAAAGACACAACTTTTTACTTTCCTGTATTGGTCTTTCTCCTTAGGGAAAATAGTCCACATTTGTTTTCTTCTCAAAATTCTTGTTTTTTTTTTATTATTTTTTTTATTTTATTTCTATTGGAGGCTTCTATACTGGTACTTATTACTACCCTCTTTTCGTCGAAGGGGGTGTTGGAGCTAGTCTTTATCTGCCGACTAGAGGTAGTTTCTTTTCCTTTCATTTCGTCATAAGACTCTTGTTTCTTCTCTCAATCTGTCATGTTGGAATAAGAGTATCACTACTACGTCATGTTAGAAAGGTGGCCTCTATAGTGTAGGACACAGTGTCCAGTGTGGCCGGTCAATTGATGTAGTATATTAGTACCTCCTCTCTCCTTTCATTTACAAAAGACAAGCTTGGTTTTACTCTTCCGGGGAGGCATACACACATTCCCATTCACAAAAGCAATGAGCACTGCTTTTGGAAATCGCAGTGTTATGGCTGCACTTGATGCAGGATGTGCCCGCACTTCAAGATTGCACCGGTAGGCGTACGTACTAGTCAAAGGACGCGCAAGCTATGAAAATGTTTTCACACCCTTGTCTTTGTTTCCTTCCTCTCTCTCTCTCAGCTTCTTTCTCTCACTTCACCAACTTTCCTCAAGTCATTCCTTTCATTAAGTTATCACAATCAATTATGGTTTTCGTCTCCGCTTAATACAAAGTTTATGTTTCCACTTAAGCCATCCGACTCCGCAGCGTAAACGGTAAACCCTCACCGTTGATCATTACCTCCGCATCGAATATTTTCAACAACTGTGCTGGAAATAACAGTTTAATGCCCCGCACTTAGAGTGAGAGATGCCCGCACTCTAAGGCCGCAGTTATACGTGTATGCATCGCTGAAGTGACTCGTAAGCTATGAAAAGTTTTCACATCCCTGTCTTCCTTTCCTTCCTGTCTTTTCTCTCTTTACTCCTTTCTTCCCGCGTACAACTCTCCTCAAATCTTTCCTTTCTGTCGACCTATCACAATCAATCATGATCTTCATCTCCGCTTGATATAAACTTTGTGTCTCTACTTAAGCTGTTCAACTCCGCTGCGTAAAACCCTCCCCGTCGATCATTACCTCCGCATGGATTATTTTCAACACACCGCGCAAATCTGTGCGAACAATTACCACCGAAATTTACCCGCCATATTATGACAAAGCACCCTGGGGTAGTCTCCGTTACTATTCAGACACCTCGACACCCAAGCAGATCCGGTATACAATCCGTTCACAGGCCCGTTTTTTTCTTATTTTCTCCTTTCAGAGTGGGAGTTAAGTTATTCTTACCATCCACAGCTAGGATTCATTGTTGGGGCGCCGATAGTTTGAAATATTTATCTGCCGAAGGCACTACATGTCTATTCCGAGGAAGAGTAGGGGCTTGCAGTCTATAATACAATGTAGGCAGCCCGGGGGCGTCCAGTCCAAATACCGCACACGGCAAAAAGATTCGGCCTATACAGCGATCGGCATCACAGAATACGGCAGAACTTCGGAGGGAATAAAACACCCCATCCCTCACCGGCATGCCCCTGCTCCCTCACCCATGGCAGAGAAAGCTAGCAAACAAGCGCTTCAGGGTTAACTAGGACCTATATGTTTTTTCCTTTCTTCATGCATGCGATCATACATCCACCACCCCACGGGGAATTGAGCTCCCAACCTCCCCTTTGGCCACTAGTCCATGGTGTCTGGCCGACAAGCCTACACCTTTTGGAGAATTTAACTGTATGGTGAAGGAGTTACTATGCCCTCCCTTTCCGACTTACTAGGTGGCCCCGGAAATCTCTTTTAGCCCTGTTTCGCACGGAAGAAAAATGCCATTTTTCTAACCTCTATAGCGTTTTTATTGCCAATAAAATATTTTCAACATTGCACATTTTTGATTATAGCTCAACTTACAAGCCTCCTACCGGGTTTTTCTTTTCATTACAATAGTCAGAATGGGAGCTACTATCTGGATGTCGATCCTTTTATACTCATTGGTCAATGGGGCTTGGGTTTTAGCAAAAGCTAAGTTTTTAAGAAAAATGACATTGTTTTATATGGTGGAGTGCTAAGTAGGGCCTTAGATTTGAATTTGTATTCCAAGATATCATACTGTAGGTATGGAAAATACAGCGAGCGCGAAACCATATCCCGTTATTTCATTGAAATAATGTAAAGCCATTACTATTGCTACTACTACTACTACTACTCCCCCACTGAGTGAACACAACCTCTACCCCTGATGCTGGGGAGCAATCTCCTAGCTCCCACTGTTGGAGCAGGGAGGCAGACAACAAAAAATTTACCACACACGCTCCTTAGGTGTGTTGGCGCTTGCAAACTGATTCTCTACACCAGTTCACATAATCCTTCCATAGAGCCAGAGTGTTGTACTATACTATACATCCAATAGTCTCCAGTACCCAAACTTCACACTATGGAAGGCGAGATACCCCACTTATAGTCGATGATGGCGGTAGCCCCCGGTCAGTCGGTCAGTCAGCCAGTCAAATAGTTCTACCGGTATCCAATTCTTTACCCCGAAACCGACAAATCCAAAACTTCAGCCTGCTCCTTCCTCCTTAACTATTACTACACCAGACTTCCCCCCTTCTCCAGCACTCCGCCCTCGCTCTTCTTTAAGTCTCCCTCCTAGGAATCATACCGCGCTCTCCCATAATACACCGTCTCTCTATAACATTACAGACTCTAGCTTACCGGTATAGTGAAACTGCTATCATACCCCCACTGTAAGGAAAAAAAAGAAATAATACGCCCCATCCCATCATTTCCACTCCCCGCAACCATAACAATAACACCATCGTATTGTACTCGAGTATCACACCACCACCACCACACACATAACACCCGTATCGAGAGATTTCAGCTTTTATTCACTAATTAAGTAATAACTATTATGATATTATTGCAGCTTTAAAAAACTCTAGACGGTCTGGGCGAAGTTGGAAAAAAAATGAAAAAACGAAAATTTCCTCCATTCTTAAGCACAACATTAGGCTATCTCCCAACTTAGTTCTAGTACCATATCATAAGAGATCTCTGGGTTTTTTTCCCGGTTTTCTTAACAAGACATTGGTTTTTAGGGTTTAGAATTTATCTTCCGGAGCGAGCTTTACACTCCCGGTGTGGGTGATGCTTTCTCTTGTTATTCGGTCAGTTAGTCAATGGCTACATTTGTCTAGGGCGTGAGGGGGGCTTCTTTTTTTCTTCTTCAACTTTCGCTCAGATCTAGTGTTTTTATAATAAAGTTGCGACAAATGAAGAGGTCTGCCCAGCCCGATCACAAGGTACATCCTCCTCGTCAGAACTGTAGCGCCCTATTGTTGGTGGGTAAGTACCGGCAAGCGAGTGAAGGTCCGTGAGCAAGTTGCATTCTTTCGGTAGAAACCTTTCCAATAGCGACGGGATATATGCCAACAATACCACCAACCAGGGCAACATACTTGTCCACACCAAAAAAGAAAAAGATGCCGTTGGTGAAGGAGGAAGGGGAGAAAGGGAAGAAGGTCGGGTACGATACAAGTGCACTCTTGAGAATTGTTGAGAAATTGGCAGGTCTTAGGATCTGCGTGTTATACCATCACGCGCATATTTTCAAACTTCACTAGCACGCTGAGAAGCTGCATACCAAGTATTCGTACAGTATCATATCGGTCAAATTTGGGCGCAGTAATGTCCCTACAAAATCTGTCTGAAAATGATATGAAAGGCCCCCCAGAAAAAAAACCACTTTTTTCTACAAATAAAAGAGCACACGCGGGAGGTTGAAGGGATCCACGATGCGCCGTTTATATATAAAAAAGAAAAACACCTCTGAACAACCCAGAAAAAAGTAGTTCTGTCAGATGTTGAATAAAACCCAGCCATTGATTCCCTATCCATCTTTGTTGAAAACGCCATTTTAACCCCACCGTACAGAATCCCATCCGTTCCACCAGCTATCACATGATCAAACTCAATGCAAAACAGGTAGTCGAAGTTGAAGTCGTCTACTGAAGATATATCATGAAATAAGAAAGGAAACCCCATTTAAGAAAGAAAAAAAAAACTCGTAATAAGATAACCGAGAAGCTGTTTATTTAAAATGCAAGCTTCTTGGGCTTCTCCCAAGAGAAGTTTTGGTTGGTAAAGTGACCTTAAAATAATGTTAGAAAGTTATCACTCTACTGAGGACAGAGAGTAGCCTACCATTCTTTGCAGTCTGGAAGTAGATCGGCTTGGCCAAATCAAGCTCTTTAACAATCACACCGGGCCTCAAGTCAAAGTTCTTGTTGATAATCTCGACTAATTCTTCGCTGGTCTTGTCAGAAGTGCCGTAAGTATCGACCTATTGGATTGTCAGTTAAAGAATGTTCGGGAAAGCAACAGGATAGCTAACTTACAAAGATGGAAAGTGGGCGGGCAACTCCGATGGCGTAGGAAAGCTGGACAAGGGCACGTCTGGCAAGGCCAGCAGCAACTAGTGACTTAGCAATCCAGCGGCCAACATACGCGGCAGAGCGATCAACTTTGGAGAAATCCTTTCCGGAGAAAGCACCACCGCCGTGAGCACCCCATCCTCCATAGGTGTCAACAATGATCTTTCTACCAGTCAAACCGGCATCACCCTGGGGACCGCCAATGATAAATTGGCCGGAGGGTTGAATCTATGCAGAGAATTAGGGATCAAGCAAATAAACTTCCAGAACGAGGAACAAACATGGTAGATGGTCTTCTCATCCAAGTACTTAGCCGGGATGCTCTTCTTGACAATCTTCTCCAAAATCTCCTTTCTCAATTCCTCTGTGGTGATATCCTCAGAGTGCTGAGCAGAAACGACGACAGTATCAACACGCTTGGGAATAACAGCACCACCGTCATGCTCGTATTCAACAGTGACCTGGGTCTTAGTGTCAGGTCTGAGCCAAGGGAGGCTTCCGTCACGGCGAGCCGCAGACATGTCGGCATTGAGTTTATGTGCAAGCACAACAGTCAATGGCAAAAGCTGGGGGGTCTCATCGGTGGCATAGCCAAACATGATACCCTGATCACCAGCACCAAGGTCTTCAAGAGCCTTGTCAATGTGAACACCGGTGGCGATCTCCTTAGACTGCTCCTCAATGGCAACAAGAACGTTACAGGTCTTGTAATCAAAGCCCTTGCTGGAATCGTCGTATCCAATGTCCTTGATGGCGCCACGGATGATCTTTTGGTAGTCAAGTCTCGCGCTGGTAGTAATTTCACCGAAGACCATAACCATACCAGTCTTGGTGGCGGTCTCACAAGCAACCTGAAAATTATCGTCAGTATTGGAGTCAAAATAAGAGAATTGTGGCAACAGACCTTCGACAAAGGATCCTCCGCAAGACAAGCATCGAGGACGGCGTCAGAGACCTGATCACTATTTTACGGTTAGATCTTTCAGAAATAGCAAAGGGCTACTTGCAACGGCAGAAGCAGGATAGGTGGCTACTCACGCAATCTTGTCGGGATGTCCCTCACCGACAGACTCGGAAGTGAACAAAAATGTAGAAGGCATTTTGAATGTAGGATTGGTTGAGAAAGCTGCTAAACTGAAGTGAAAGGGTGTCTTGAGGGAGTGTTGCTGAAATACCTCGAGTCGTTCGTGTTCTTGTGAGAGTGGGAGATGGGGCAAGGTTGAAGGTGAGGATTGGAGAGAAAAAAATTTTGGGTCGAGGGTCCCGCTCCTTTTTAGCTTTGCACGGCGCTAGCACGGGGATCCCTGTTACACGCTGTCTTGTTGGGATTGCACCATCCAGATGACACTCTTGCGACTTCCTCGAGCGCCACAATTTTATTGTATCCACCTCTACAAGTACTTCACTCCTAACGTCGCTCAACTGCCCGAACAAACTACTGCTTTACTCGGTCTCATACGATCAAGCTTGACGATAGTCTTCAACCCTTATTTTCCGAAAACTTCTATGAACGAGAGCAGCAAAACTCTCGCTTTGTTTTGCGCCTCCTGCTCGGGGCCGACTGTGACGGATAGATCTTTCAGAAAGCAATCAAGATCGTCAGCATTCAACAGGCCGCTGAACCAGGGACGCCTTCGGCCGGTACGATCAGCTTATCCCCCAGTGCCTTGTCTTTTACCTCTAGTAGACACCTTAGAGGATTCATAATAAATCTTCACCTCCTATGGCTTCACAGGTTATGGACATTTCCAGGCCCAGGTGAACTAACTCTCGGCGTTTGATCTTCAAGACAACAGCACCTAGCTCTTTGGAAATGAAAAGTAAACGCATTGCGATATTCATAACAGTGAGATACGAGGAGCATCCATATCGAGGGAACAGCATCATGGTTTGTCAAAGGGTGCCCGAATAGAAATTTCTAAGCCCATAACAGCTGGTAGTCTGAAATCATGTATCCTCCGAGAGCAGTAGAGCTAGGAGTAGGCGCTGGCTTCAGACTAGCGGCCAACAGAAACCCAGCCGAATCTGCGCGGAAGTCAGGAGCTCGAGGATTGTTTAGTTTCGATACGATAAATGTTATGAAGTCTGTCCTGACAAAGTCTTGGGAAAGCAACGCCAGTAGGAAGTAGGAAGATACTGGCATAAAGCAAATTAGAATAATGGTTAGAACGATAAAAGACTGAGATGATTTATACTGTCAAAACTTTAATGGCTTGTGTATTCATAAGGATCTTTCGTTCAGACGACCCCCTGCAACATACACCTATCCAGTGTCACAATAGCTATTGCAGAGCTGTGGTTCGCGAAGAGTGTTTGGATCCTAGTGACGAGGGCAGCTGAAAGATCATAAGCTGGCAAGGAAGAGAGAAACGCTGTTAGTTCTGAGCAAAGACAAACTTAGGCAAGTTTTTGTTTGACCTTTTGTGCGTATATACCCTCATCTTTACGGGGGCATTACCTATCATACCAGCACCGTCTAGGAAAGGAGGCTGCCCGCAAAAGAAATAGGAAGAAGGTTCTTTTCCTCGGTGAATGACATCTCTACAAAAGCGTTAAGTCCAGGGCAGAAACGGACCATTTGTCAATATGGGGGTATTAGTATAAGATACCCTTTATCACAGAGCTTTTTATCAGTGTGATCCCGACCAAGAAGGTACTATACAAATACAGGACCCCTACGGTAAGGCAAACACTCAATTTAAGCGGAAGGTCATTCATCAATTTCCAACCTAAATTACTTTATATTGAGGACCAATTTCGCCACCTAAATTGAATCTACAAACTGCGAACGCATGTCTAAGTTCTAGCAACAACCTTTCTCGATTCTTCTCTGAGGTGCAGGGCTCTGCGGGTGCATCAATTTCGAAAATAGACTCTTCCGCAGGAAACCTGTCTTAAGGCTAATCCACAAAATGTTCTCATTTGGTACCCTTTTATGAGATGAAACGGGAGGGGAGCAGCTGAACGGGCCGGTGCCGCAGCCACCGACTACTAAAGTCGTGTACCAAGTAGCTTACTCGCTCTCATGTAATAAACGTCGAAAACCGAATTTCTTACATGTCCGCCACATTATGCTCTCTGAGCAGTTCAAAAAGGTGTAATTGCGGCGGCCGAGAAGTTTAGGTTTTCCCCTTGAGGGTAGTGAATATAGAACATCGACATTCGCTAATTGAACCGCGAGGTTGTCTTTAGCTCTAACAAGTTACCAGGTTGGAGCGATATTTCGTGATGCATGCTAGTGGGCGCTCATGGGTAGTCTTATCAACACAAATCAGTGTGATGTTTTAATCATCACTAATTGTGCATTCTACAGAGCACCAACATATATATTCAGTACACAAGTGACAGAAAAATATTATCAATCATTAACTAACCTGCAGATAGGGTATGATACTCTAAAAAAAGAAACAAAAAAAAAGGTCTACAAAACCATCGAGCTGCGTGATGCATTGCGGAAATCCCCTTATGGCACAACCTTCTTAGTTTTTTTTTTAAAAAAAAATCAACAAATTAGGCGAGCAGCTTCCCTTCACCGCTTGCCCCCTTGCTTCCTGCAGGCACTCGTTGGCATATTTTTCCAATCGTGGTATCTTCTCTAATGTCCCGAGACTCGGCAAGAAAATCAGGGTGCTAGACCTCCAGCAAATTCGCTATGATATCAGAATCTACTGCACTGTAGCTCGAAGAGGTAGCCCTTTAAGATAAAAACATACTCTAGATTAGATCGCGCAATGCGATCACCCGTCAGGAACCTGCCTGTACCTGCACAGGGCTGCAAGCAAAATTCTGCATGCATGGATGCGCCTCACGGCATTTAGCCGCAACTCATGGTGATCTTACGAGCGGCAAGGCACTTCAAGAGCTGCTCCTTGGAGGTACAGCCATATCATATCACAAGAATACCGATATGTTCTTGGTAGGTGTGTTAGGTGCATCGTACAGAAGAACAGACCTTCAACCCGAATCTAAAGCTGAAAAGAATACCGGCACTATTATCTCCTATGTGGTGCAGACCTCTAAAGCGTCAGCTGATATGAAAAAATTGGTAATCTAACAACTGTCTAGGCCACTCACGGAATAAAATGTGCTATAGCTTTATGAACCCTTCTACTCGGGGGGGGGGTCATTAAAACCCGGAAAATTATTTCTGTCGATCCCATACAATTCCCTGTAGAGACAAGAGTTATGTTCCCCAGTTTTTAATGACCCCGACCCCCTTCCCAAGGCCAGACGTAGGCTTCCCACCAATGCTCTTCCCCCCGAGCAGAGCGGGGAAAGACAGAATATGGTGTACCGGTACGGGCGCGGCCCCGAGGCCGCGCAACAGGGCGTTGGCCACCGGCATTGTAAACATCTCGTATTCCCACCGTTTCTCAACTAGCAATTCTTAGGTGAAAAATTTCGAGCGATTTATCGGATGAGGTTGGGAAGGTTTCGTACTGTACTCGAGTACCAGGGCATAGAAGAAAAAAATCGAGAAAAATGATCAGCGAGATCGTATGTGCAGTAGGGGGGGCAGATAATTAGTATAAATGGGAAATAACAAGTTCTGGTAGACACAAACCTAGAGTGGATACCAAACACACTATCTCACCAATGATAGGGCATTCTGAGCCAATGGTTGAAAATTGGCCATAGTATAGCTGGGCTTATAGAGGTTGACGCTCCCAGAGGCTCTTCAGAATCTCCAAGATTCATGCATCAGAGAATAGTGGGCACCAATGCAACCAGTCTGGGTCCCTACAAGTAATTTCAATAGCCCAGTGTTTCTCATAAAGCTTATCTATTGATTAACGTAAATCCCTGTTTTGCCACCGTCAGTTTTCCCATTTTTATTTCTCTATCTCCCACCCGCGCAGGGATGAAAAAATCGGAAAAACTGATCAGCAAGATCCCATGCGGCAATGAGCAGACAGTCGGTACAAATGGAGAATAATGAGTTCTAGCAGACAACAACTCTAAGTAGATACCAAACACATCATCTCACTGATAACAAGATATCTCAAGCCAGTAATTGAAAATTTACCCTCACACAAGTTAGCCTCCAAGTTATAGAGATTACTTAAAGCACCCAGAAGCCTTCCAAAATCCCTAAAATTCATGTTTCAGAGGACAATCCTATTCTTTTCCACAAAGTTTATATATTGATCAGCACAAATCCCTGTTGTCACCGGAAGTTCTCCAAAATTTTCATCCCTGCCCGAGCACAAATGTCTTAAAAAAATTGACAGGGATAACCCCTCGGTAAGCCTTGGCATTAAACCTTTAAAGTTATATACCCCTCCAACCTCCGTCGTCAGAAGATTTGGCTTCCTGATCCTCACTTCCATTTTTTCCTCTCCCTCCAAAATTGCTTTATCTCTGTGGAGATTATCTGCGGGACCCCTTTATAGGGTTTGTTACACTCAATTCCTCCTGGGAGCCTCTTTGTCGTATTGAAGTTGACTGACACAAACTCCGTGGGAAGAACCTTTTTAGAGCTCGTTCTTACAGACTACATCATACGAAAATGAACGGAACTACTCACCCCACTATTCAAGGTTGGCCCTACAATATGGTTTCTTTGGAAGTTATAGTATGGTGTTATTAGTTACTAAAACCTCCTCTAATGTTACAGATGGCTGGTTCCGCGAGGTCTCTGAGATGTGGCCTGGCCAGGCCATGACTCTCAGGGTTAAGAAAGTCTTGCACCACGAGAAGTCCAAGTACCAAGATGTTTGTTTGATCCATTAGTGCAGCCAAGGCCCCTCTCAGGACCGCATGAATTGACCTCCTTTTAAAGGTCTTGATTTTTGAGAGTACCGACCACGGCAATGTACTTGTCTTGGACCATGTTATTCAATGCACCGAGCGTGACGAGTTTGCGTGAGTATACACCCTCCGGTATATACTCACTTTATATAATAGCTAGGGCTAATAATCTTACCTGCCCAGCTACCAAGAGATGATCACCCATCTTGCAATGAACTCCCACCCCAACCCCAAGAAGGTTCTTGTTATTGGCGGTGGTGACGGTGGTGTCCTCCGTGAGGTCGTCAAGCATGAGTGTGTTGAGGAGGCTACTCTCTGCGACATCGACGAGGTAACCCTCTTCAATAATGCCACTCACAGCGAGCAATACTCACCTATGCCATAGGCTGTTATCCGCCTCTCCAAACAATATCTCCCTCATATGTCCAAGGGATTCGATCATCCAAAGTCTAAGGTTCTTGTTGGAGACGGATTCAAGTTTCTCGAGGGCTGCAAGAATGAATTCGACGTCATTATTACCGACTCATCGGATCCAGAGGGTCCAGCAGAGTCTCTCTTCCAGAAGCCGTACTTCGAGCTTCTATTTGCAGCGCTGAAGGTATAGTATCGATGTACTGGTGTTTTTTCGATTAGGGATTACTAACTATGAGTGACAATGTTAACAGGAGGGTGGTGTGATCACCACGCAAGGTTGTCGGTTCTCCTTTTCTATTGCAATTCATTCCCCCCCTAGGAACTGGGCTTGAAAGAGCAATGGGGAGATTGGAAGAACAGAAGTTTTTTCTATTCTATTGGAAAGTGTGCTCTGTGGCTTACTGTGATACCCTTCGCTACAGTGTCGAACATTTTCTCAATCTCACCCTGCGCTCGAAATCTCGACTCTTTTTCACACACCCTTCTTCCTCTTCCTCATTCATATCCTCCCTTTTCTTTCCCCAGCCTACAACGGTAGCACAACTGACCTAAGTTGCTTTCTCATGACAGCCGAAAACCAGTGGCTCCATCTGCAGCTCATTACCGACCTTAAGAAGTCGTGTCGCGAAGTCTTCCCGATTGCGGAATACGCCTACACGACCATCCCTACCTATCCATCCGGCCAAATTGGTTTCATGGTTTGCTGCAAGGACGCGGACAGGGACGTTTCCAAGCCTCTCAGGACCGTATCCGACGAGGAGGAACGGAAGATGTACAGATACTATAACAAGCGGATCCACGAGGCAAGCTTCGTATTGCCTACTTTTGCGGCCACTGCGTTGAATTAGATGGATGGGAGGTTTAAAAAATAAAAGTCATAGTAGGTATTGGTTTCAGATTATGGGGGTTTTCTTTTTATCGAGTTCTCGAGAGGTCATATCTATCACCGGATATTGGTAACGCATGATCTCGCAATTGTGACAAGTTAATGGTTGTGACCAGCAGTCTGAGCACGCAAGCAAGCGCTCATAATATCTTGAATCGGCACGCAAATCGCAAGTCAAGAAAATTTTCCCAGAAAAAAAAAACGACTATCGTACATGAGAAAGAAAGAAAAATAGAGCAAATTCTACAAGTCATAAATCATAAAACCCGAGCCTAAAATCTCATCCTTTGCAAAGTCGGCTTCCAATCGAGAGGATGTGTCTCCTCTGTAGCATTCTCATCTTGTTTCCAGACCTTGACTACAATCACCAAACCCCACCCAATTAGCCATCGCAATCCTCCCCCCCAAAAAAAAGTGTGAAAGAAGCGGGAGAAAGGGAAACATACTAGTTTTATCCGCCTCCCCGGTGATCAACCTCAACCCGGTCTTGTCAAAAGTGCTGCAGAAAACACCCTGCTCAGCATCTAGAGATCCAGGCTGGGCAATCGTGTCGATCTTGTGAAACCTATGTCCGGACTTCCAATCGAAGAAGCACATTTCTCCATTATCCGCTGGCAAAAATCCCAAATTAGCTCCTCTCTCCCCAAACCACAGAAGAGTACAAACCTCCCGAAAACAATACATCATCCTCATTAACACTGAGGGTATTAACGATCCCCCCGAACCCCTCGAAATTCTGCATGAACGCCCCTTCAGGACACTTCCACTGCTTGATACTTCCCGCGGACCCACTAGCAAAGGTGAATTCCTTCGGATGAGTAGCGAGAGCTCTGACGCTCTTCTTGTGATGGGTAAGCACAGCCATGCTCTTGCCCGCGGCCAAGTCCCAAAGACGCACAGTGGAGTCCATAGATCCAGTAATGACCTGGGGGTCCGCCTCTTGCGCAACGACGGATGATACAGTGCCCTGGTGGCCGGAAAGGACCATGACGTTTGTCCGCGTGCGCATGTCCCAGACCCTAGCTACACCGTCTCTGCCTGACGTGATGAGCACGTCGAGGGTGGGGTGCAGCGCGAGAGAATAGACGCCGGAGAGGTGGCCATGGTAGTGGCGGATCACGCGGTTGCTTTCGAGGTCCCAACACTTTACCATTTTGTCTTCACCGCAGGAGAAGAGATATGGATGGCGTGGGGATACGGCTAGTCCCCGCACAGTGGAGATGTGCCCTGTCAGCGTTAGACGGAGGTTGCCGGAGGCCAGGTCCCAGATTTTCACGGTTCGGTCGCCGGCGCCGGTGCAGAACCATTGGTTCCCTGGCTCCACGGCGAGTGCCCGGACCCAGCCTAGGTGTCCGGAAATTACGCGCATGAGCTTCCAGGGCGGGTGCCAGATCGGCTTGATCTGCTGGGCCGCGGCGTTGTTCTTATGGACTAGACTGCTGCCCGGTAATTCCCTCTGCGCCGTCCCCACTCCCGCTCCACCTCCTAATCTTGCACCACTGCTGGCTGACGATGGACGCCCTCGTATCGTCAAAGACGTCGACGCCGACGCACCTCCAGCTTTAGTAGCCACCCCCTCAATCATCTTCATAGTGCTCCCATCGACACCATCCGCCTCTGTCAACAGCGGCTTCGAAACTACTGGGGCGACACCACCACCAATGCGCTTCGCCTTCTTTGCAGTGGCTTGCTTTGCCGCAAGCGCGGGCGGGAGTTCACGCACTGTTGCGTATTCGAGGCGGATTTTGCAGCTTATGGATTGCTTACGGCTACTCGATATTAGCGCCAGCTAAAATGGGTGGATAATGAGAGTGCAGATGGGGGAGGAGAGAAGTACGCAGTATCATCATCCAGCAAGAACGGATTCCCAAAATCAGAGGCGAACACTTCGCGTGTGCGCTTTGCGGATCCGCGGACGAACTCCTATTATCCCTTTTAGCTCTTCCCTCATATCCTAGAATGCGGGGGGGAGTAGCAGCTACCTCTGCAGGTCTAATTATATTAGTAGTACTTGGTGGTGCGATTGTTGTTGGCGAAGCCATGGTTTTCTCCAGTTTGTATGACGGGGGTGGATGGGCCGTTGGGATGTTTTTTTTGAATGGAGCTTTGGATGAGAAGCATATGATTTTAAGCCCCAATCATCCTTGCAAGGCTTGGCATGGAAGTCGGACGCCAAGCAATCACGGGAGAGCACTCAAGGAATCAGTGGGGAAGGGACGAGTTTCCGCCCGCGCCAGATCGGCATCCTATTAGGCTTCAGAATACGCGGCTATTTAAGGCTTAAGGTTTGACATCTTTGGGAGGATGTAGTAGTCCTGTAGAATCTGCCTACAACCCTCCAATAATGGAGGTGCATATTCCCAGAGCAATCACTATATCGCGAACGGTTTTCTAATACCTTCAGAACATTACAAGAAGATACATCATGTCACTGCATGCAAACAGAACCGGGCTCACACACTAGTCCGGTATTTATTCTCTAGGTTCCTCAGATCTCTTCCGCCAAAGCTACAAGATTGGCCAGAACTTATATGTAGGCTTTAATATGATGGACCTCCACGCCCACCTGCAGGACGTGGCGGTGAGTAGTAAGCCCCCCCAAAGGACTCAATCTTCCTTGCACTAAAATAGGAGTAAACCACGGAATAATAGGTAGACACCAGAGTGTTGGCAAGGGGTAGCTGGTCAAAAAGGACGACCCTGATGGCTTCACAATTCTGCACAAACATGGGCCGTGCGCAGAAGCTAGAAGAGAGAAAAACCAATGTGCCTGAAAATTGACCCTTTTACCACTTTTTTGAGTAGATACAGGAAGAAAGCAGCCCAACCGAAAGCAGAAAAAGAAAACCTAGTGAGATATCTATTCGTCGGGGACTAAAAGGTGCCCTGTCAGCAACTCATGTCATACGGATGTAGCGGAGAACATACTCTCAATCTCGCCAGATGCGATATCGTCAGAGACGTCCTTAGGGGAGCGGCCATCAACCTGACACCCGACAGAGTAGGCAGTTCCGAGGATCTCTTTGACAGTTCCCGAAAGCTCGCGAGCCAACGACTTGAATCTCATAGTTCGGGCAATCTCAATGATCTCATCGAGAGGGATGGATTTAGTATGCTTGATGTTCTTCTCCTTTTTGCGATCTCTCGGGGGCTCCTTGAGGGCCTTGATAACGAGGGAGGATGCAGAAGGAACGACGGAGACAGCGGCCTGACGGTTCTGAATGGTGAGTTTGACAGTGACACGGAGACCTTTCTATATTTCACAGAAAATATTCATGTTAGTTTTCCGCCACCCCACGGCTGACACATGCAAATAGAGAGAGGGGATATACCCAGTCACCGGTCGCCTTAGCAATATCTTCACCAACCTTCTTAGGCGAAAGACCAAGAGGACCAATCTTCGGCGCCAATGCGGACGAAGCGCCTACCTCACCACCAGTGGCACGAAGGTGACTTCAAAAAGAACCGAAAAAAAACCCAATTGTTAGCCAGACCTTGAGGTAAGGTACAATATGGGATAGATATTTTTCATGTTCTTAAAGGGCTTTGTACATACATAACCTTGACTTCGGAGGGATCGAATTTTGGGGCTGTTTTTATGTTAGCCAATTCACTCACCGTTTAACGGAAGGAGATGAAAGCATACGCATGGCGACGGATTTCTAGTGGTGACGTTAGGTATCTAGTTGGTTTGTCGTGAAAATTGGTGATGCTGGTCGCTGGTCGCTGTTACGATAGGTCGCTGGAGGTTTGGCGGCGCGAAATTTTCGGCGGAGTGTTCTTGGCATGTAGGGCGGTGTGTGGGGAAGTCACGGTTGTGGGAGCGGGAGGGTTGTGACCCTAAGATGCCAAGATTTAGTGTGCTCTCCAAACCTTATCACTATCGGCTTGTAGCGCCAGTCATCTCAGGGAAAGCAATAATTTATGTCTGATATCATACATACGGACAAATGGTGCTTGGTCTTAGAACCTAACTAAAACTAAATAGTTCCAACCCCGTTAGTTATCAGCCCTGCGGTGGAAACAGAAATAGCTAAAATTCCAGAATATTTTCCCGGATTCCTCTAGAACTTCGATGGTAGATGTGACCAAACTTATTCGACCCAAGTTCAATACTTCCAACCCTCCTTCATAATTCAAAAGCAGCTTTCCAGTTATTCGCTTGCACAATCTCAGGGGATCACTCGAGCGAGTGCGACTTCATGATTATAACCTTGACATCCGCACCGGTCTATATCCTGGGCAAGGGGGAGCGTTTTATTGTACTCCTTCATAGTTTGACGAGCTTGTGAGCGCGCTACGAGTATGAAGTATAGTTTGTACTCTACAGCAATGGCTGATTTTCACTATGATAATAAATTACGGACTGTCATAAGAGCGAGGGCCTTAGAGCATGATAGGATACGATAAAATATCATATTTGCAAGAAGGCGGGGATCGCTTTCAATATCTCACAAACCTAAATATAGTCATATATAGGACCCCTAGCCGCTTAAACAATGGGGAAGACAAGAAAAAGAAAAAAAACTTTTAATAACCCGCCCCACCAGAGCCTACCTACTGTATTTCACGTAAATAAATTTACTCCCCCAATTTTAATTTTTCCCCTAGCCTTAATCATTTTACATCCCCTCAGCCCTCAACTCCAATCCATTAATATTTACCCTACCACCGGAAGGTTTCAGGGCCGTCAGCGGAGTGGCCAAGCTAGCGGTGGGCATGGGCGCAGCCGGCCGACTCGAAATTACCTTGAGAAAAAACTATGTCAATAAAAGTACGATATAGGTATCTCAGCACGGATTCGACTCACTTTACTAGCTGCACTTAACATAGCTATCAAACTTGCCTGTGCGGCGTCCTCGTGGATACCGACACCCCAGACTGCCTGCTTCCTATTCTCATCACTGCCCGAGATATCGCACTCAATGAAGGTTGCTGCCTTCACACCCTTTCCACGACCGATGGCGTGCTCCTTATAGTCCAGGACGTCAAGCTCTACGCCGACAGTGCGGAGGGCATCAGCCAAACTAGAGATTGGCCCATTGCCAACGCCCCTGATAGTGTGCTCCCTCCCGTCCATAGAAATTATACCATGGAATGTCCTCTTAGCGTTTGCGGATTGTTTGCCCATAGCTGGGTTTGGAGAAGCAGAGCGGTCGGTAGAGAGCTCGTAGTCGATTAAAGAGATTCGGGGAACCGATTTGAGGTGATACTCTGTTTCAAAAAGGGCTTGGATTTCCTTGGGTTTCAGCTCCCTACCGAGATCCTCTGTTTCTTTCTGAACAATCTTTGAGAAGGCGATTTGGAGGCCACGGGGAAGATCTAAATCCAAAGCACGCTGAATGACCCAGGCAACACCTCCCTTTCCGGATTGCGAATTGACTCGGATAACGGCTTCGTAAGTTCTACCTATATCTGCGGGGTCCAAAGGAAGATAGGGGATTTGCCATTCGTCGTCATCAGTTGCACGAGCCTGCTCGCGGACCTTGAAACCCTTGCGAATTGCATCCTGATGAGATCCAGAGAATGCACAGACGACCAACTGCCCACCGTATGGTGCTCTTGGGTGCACAGGAATCTTATTGCAGTCCTCGACAATGTCGATAACGTTGGTGATGTCCGAGAAATCAACATTGGGGTGAATTCCTTGGGTGTACAAATTCAGCGCGAGCGTAACTAGATCTACATTTCCCGTGCGCTCCCCATTTCCAAACAGGCATCCCTCTACTCGATCCGCGCCAGCCATTTGTGCAAGCTCAGAGGCAGCAGTAGCGCACCCACGATCGTTATGAGGATGCAGGGAAACACAAACCTTCTCCCGCTCACTGATGTGACGGCAGAAGTACTCAATCTGATCGGCATAAACATTCGGAGTAGACATCTCCACTGTCGCAGGAAGGTTGAAGATAATTGGGTTCGCCTTCGTCGGCTCCCACGCCGCCTTAACAGCCTCACAAATCTCAACGACGAACTCAGGGCTGCTATCTGAGAATGTCTCTGGTGAGAATTCATACGCCCACTCAGTTCCCTGAGCATCCGGGTTATCCTTCGTCAAACTTCTCACCAGCTTCGTTGACCCTACCGCCAACTCTACCGATTGCTCCTTCGTCATTCCGAAAACGATTCTCTGGAAGCACTCGGATGTAGCTAAGTAGAGATGTACGATCGCCTTATTAGCGCCCTTCATGGACTCAATCGTCCGTCGGATAAAGTCCTCACGACACGGCGAGAGAACTTGAAGCCAAACATCGTCAGGTACCGCACCAGGGGTTTCGACCAAGCGACGGGTGAAGTCAAAGTCAGTTTGCGAAGCTGAGGGGAAGGAGACCTCAATTTCTTTGTAGCCAATGTCAGTCAACATTTTAAAGTACCGCCATTTTTGGTCTCCGTCCTGTTAAAGAAAAAGCTTGTTAACATCGTTTCCTGCAATTGGGGCAGCGAGGAAGAGGCAGAAGGAACCCCACCATAGGATCGATCAAGCTCTGGTTTCCGTCTCGCAAATCGGTCGACAGCCACCGTGGAGCCTTGTCGAGGGTTTTTGAGGGCCATTGTCGGTCTGGCAAATCTATGGGCTTAAAAGCTTTATATTTCGTAGAGGGATTCTTAAGCCTGTAAATATGTCTATTAGTCCGGAGTAAAAGAGAAAAAGAACACCTTCCAAAGCATGGAAGAAAGTTTTCTCACATAGGCATCTTTAAAACAATCCCGAGAATTTTCTCTTCCTGTTCGTGTCTGGCGGAAGTTTTGAAAGGGTAGTATGTTTGGAATAAAAATCTGTTGTTTTTGGGGAGAAGGTGGACGGAAGTTTGCTGTCTCTTAAATGAAGAAAAATGACCCCTTTGAGGTTTGGTGGGGTCGTTGCCTCAGGTAATTTAATTTAAAACTTTTTTTCCCCTTCTCCCCTCACTCCCACAGTTGTGTGTACCGTGTGACTCATCAAGCAGCCCTCCTCAGTCGCTTCAGCAGTTTGGCCTGGGCCCCTAAAAGACCTACGCATGGAAGCCCTCGATACGCGGAGCATTGCTCATGGGTCTTTGGTATTGCCGTCTCTTGTTATATACAAGTACAATACTCCCCTCTTTAGGGGTCTGAAAATTTGGATTGTGGGGGACAGTTTATGACGTAAGTGTGGGCGTCAACTGCTTCATCCCCGCTCACTCGGCGCGAAGGTGTGTGAGACCGTAGGGCCCCTGGCCGACTACCGGCGTCGAATAAGCTCAATTAATTTATTAAGGGCCTGTTTGGACACAGCGGCTCCGTTCCGTTCCCCCATACAAATGGCCCTTTCCCTTCCGTTTCAAAAAGGAGAGAAGGCCATTTTCACAGCAGAAACGGTCGCCCAACGGAACGGTCCCTTTCTTACTAAACGGGCCCTAAGCAATCTCTAGGCTACAGTTGGGCGAAAGGAATAAATCATAGTTAGATACTCCATAATCGGAGAGCTGCCATATTCTCAAAGTAAATCCCCTAGAATCGATAAGCAAGCCTACTCTCATCATTGCCAAGCCATCTCAACTTCTATTCTCAAACGGAAAACACACAAATAACTTTTAAGCGTCAATTCCAACAACGGCTACCCCACCAGTCGGAATATCCTCCCCGCAAACTCCTTTTCAAAGTGACAGCAGTCCCTCACCCACCCACCCTGTCATTACCCAATATACAACCTCTATTAGGCG
>QOVD01009856.1:6006-27000 GCA_003521225.1 Tuber microsphaerosporum
GATGCAGTGCATGAGAGAAGGGGAACGCACAGTGATTTGTGTTCCCTTGTTACGGTGTACCGGCTTTGGGTTCGCAGGTTGACCCGGTTTTGGGGTAATTAACTTTGAATCTGAGTACGTTGCTCTATAATTTGAACAAGGTTAATTGACTAAGCGTTGAAAAGGTGCCCAAATCTCGCATACCTTAAACCAATAGGTGAGTTTGCTGTTCTAGTCGTGATGGTCAGATGGGCAATGTGACTTATGCTCGCTAAAGCCTCGCCTCGGAAACCATAGGTTCCAATAGACTGAAGATCCTCAAAGGACTGCAATTTCGAAGTTGTAAACCTTTCACATAGAATGGGCAAATCATTTTCCTAAATTAATTTAACCAATCAGCTGTTATGAGCGAATTCCGCCTATAGTGCCCAGGGCGTTACTCACATCAATTCCATGACCATTGTCTGAGATTTGGAGAAGCTTCAGCCCGCCATCTTTCACTAGTATATCGATGCTGGAGGATCCCGCATCAACGGAGTTCTCGATAAGCTCTTTCAGCGCATGGACTGGGGCCACGATGATTTCACCAGCAGCTATCTTATTAACAACTACCTGGTCTAGAGGCTGTGCATAAACAGAGGCCGAGTCAGCACAAGCCACACAGCAAGGAACCCCGATAAGGCACGGCAAAGGAGCACCTTTATTCTCCGGGGAAGCTGAGGAGCAGCAGAAGCAGGAGAAGGGGTCTCTGCATCGTCTGCTTTTCTCTTAGAACCTCTTGGGTCTGCGGAAGCCATCGGGGTTGAGTTGAGAAGTAGAGAGTAGAGAAGTAAAGGGAAGCTGTGGGAAAGATAGGAAAGCGGGGGTTGCCACACACACACGCACACACGGACAACGCAGCTATCAGAGCTTGACGCGCGAACACGACATGGATCATGGGTCGCCTCCCTGCCATTTCCCGTGATTGGGAGTGTTACCCGGCTTGAACACTGAACTTTAGCTACGGTATGGCGCTGGAAGGTGGAAATTGGGTTGTTGGCCGTCAGTATTTTGTGCGAATTACGTAAGTTTTCGACGAGTAGGTAATCGTCCTTTCAACACGTGACTTTAGCGTTTCCTACTGTCCTTTTTTTTTTCACGTCTGGAAAAGTGTCTAAAGCCAAAATTCTTTGCAGAACCCCGCGACATCAATTTTATTTTCAACTCAAAAACCATGGGCAAAGCCAGTAAACCTCGGAAAAAGGATGGCAAGAAAAAAGGTAGCCTTATTGCTTCTAGGCCACCGAGCTCTGCAGAGAAGGCGGCCAATAATGTTCTCCGGGAGTCTAAGGTTTTGCCTGTTGTTAGAAACCTCTCATCTACCTCGCCTAAAGAACGAGCGGAAGCCGTGTCAGCGATAAACAATCTGCTCCAAGATGCCACTTGTCGCCAATTACTGCTCCGCGAGAGAGTGGTACAAAGATTGATGGAAGAGATGCTCAATGATTCTTCGCAAGAGGTCGTTGTGCATGCCTGGGGCGCTCTCAGAAACATCTCAGTGGATGAAGGTTATGGCCAGAGCATCTTCATGTACCGGAAAAATATTTTGACCCCAGTTTCAAGCGCCTTGCAAAAGGTATGAGACATTAAAGCCAGTTATATTCGCAAGGCTAATTATTTCGTAGATCTCATCTATGTTAAACTCTCTGCGCACCAGCCCAGGGTCCCTCAGTAGCACAGAGCAGAAGATTCTGTGGTTATATGCTGAGAATGTTATTAGCCTTATCGCTGGCCTTAGGTAGTCCTGAATATTGAGCGCTTAATTTGTTGATCGGTGCTGAGTCCTTCTAGTGACACAAGCGAGGCGGTGGTAGAGGCAATAGTCAAACTGGAGATCTTACCACTTCTTATGGAAATTCTCAACGAACCCTCGGAAAAGCTGGAGAGTTTGCATGAAACGATAGCCCAATGCCTCTACGCTCTCACCGAGGAAAGCGACGATTTTGTCGAGGCTATTGTTTCGGACCGTTGTGGCTACGTTCCTCTATTATTGAAGCTCCGTGATCAGTCAAACCCCAGCCTAAAAAGTCTCTATATTTGTGGTATGGGCCAGTTCCCTAATAATACTACATGCATTTGACTAAGTATAGCCATAATACCCAGGTTCCCTCCATAATATATCACTCGCACTAAAAGGGACCGACGTGGCCACTGGTCAAGAGATCTCTGATTTCAACATCGTACCGATTTTGACCAATTTTCTCAAATCAGGGCCTCCCACATTTCCTACCCATGACGAACAAAAAACCCTTATATTCAAGCAACTTGTTCTAGAAATCCTGGCCTCTATAGCGACTGAGGCAACAGATGGGGTTCTGGAAGAAGCCTTAGTCGCAGACCAGGATGGTGACGCAGATCTTATGAGCGAAGATGGAAAAGATGCAGCTGCCCCCGAAGAGCTAGATGAATCGCTACGAGCAGACATGGAAATAGTGGTGGGTGATGAGAGTAACCAAGAATCCCCAGGCTCGGCAGAAGGAACAGTGTTGCACTATTTGATTGTAAACACTGGGCCGGTGCTCCTGTCGATTGTAAAATCGGGGGCCGGCGGTTCATTATTCATTCACACACGAGCATTGGGTGTATTAAACAATATTGCTTGGACTGTTGATGCAACACTTTCCGAAGAGTCAGGCTTGTGGGAGAGGTGGCAGAAACTGGCTCACGAGATATGGCAGAGCTGCGTTACGCCTGTCCTCGTTGCTAATACTGCAGATGTGGAGCTCGCGGAAGCGGTTACTGGCCTTGCTTGGGCAGTCTCGAAATCTATGAGGGGAAAATTGGACGTTTCACAAGGAGAACATAGGGCATTCGTTAGCCTCTACCATGCAGCAAACACTGATGAATTGCGAACGAAATGCGTTGGCGTTCTTGGGTGCCTTGGCCTTGCCCAAGGGAGAATTGATGTCAACCAGGTATTTACCTTACACATCCCCTATTAAGATATGTCTAACCCGACCAATAGGAAATTGGTGTTTTCCTTATGTCTTTGATTGCTGGCGGCGCAAATACCCCTGTAAACTCATTGGTAGAGGCATTGAATGCTATATTCGATATATATGCCGATGCAGAATTCGATTATGATGAACCTGTGTTTGTCAAGAATGCCTTCCTTGATCACCTCTCAAGAGCAATATCTGGGGTCAGGGTAGCTGTAGGAATCCCACTCTCTCCTTTCCTAATCTATCCCACAAGAGATCTCTAACGCCTTAGATAAATTTAGATGAAGAAAATCGATAAAAACAAGTTTCCAGAGGATCGACTGAGAGCAGACGATGCACTGTTTAATTTGCAGCGGTTTATCGGGTATAAGAAGAGGGAGGGAGAAAGCTGAGTACTCTCTTCTTAGGAGCACAGTGCCCAATAAATGGCGCTAGTGATCAAACTTCCTGCGGGATTCCCTAGATTATGTGCCTTTTCTATTCTGTATTTTAGATTTTGTGGGTCATCCACCAAAAGTTAGCTGCACTGTACATATTAAATTTCACGTATTACTCCTTACCGACAAGAACATTTCTAGGCCTCACAAGCGGGCAGCTACTTAACATGCATCATTTTCCGTCCTATTACCGTCTAATTGTAATTGAAATGTTAGCCTTAGGCACCGTGGGTTGGGATGCATATGCACGAACAATGTAGCTCACAACACATCACTCGGGTACATATCCACGATTGGTGCATTTTCTATTATTATTTTTCTTGAAAGAGGTCCAGTGACAAA
Organism: Tuber microsphaerosporum; assembly: GCA_003521225.1. Taxonomy (NCBI): domain Eukaryota; kingdom Fungi; phylum Ascomycota; class Pezizomycetes; order Pezizales; family Tuberaceae; genus Tuber; species Tuber microsphaerosporum. The sequence goes on from QOVD01009856.1 coordinate 9,746, forward strand.
ATTTGAGACATACCAACTTTTCTCGGCAGTTCCAACACCAAATCTCTCTCCACCCAGCCCTGTGACCGATCTTGAAAAAAGAGGTAGGTAGTTAGGCGAGAATACGCGCTTTACAACACCCGAGAGTATCCGGTTTGTTATGAGGTCAGCCACCCACTGTTGGTGCACCCCCCTACACCCACCCTTCCTCATGTGATGCCACGAGCACTATTTTTCCCTTCTCCCTTTCCAAGTCATCTAAAGTAGTATGTAAGGCCCGTGGGGTACCCCAGACAGGAAGATCGCCCTATGATGTCAGATGCCGTTCGGTAGCCACGGTGATCACTAACTATGGTCTGAGCTTTTTGTCCCTGACGCAGGGCGCTTAGAAGTGCCGTGCTGGTACCGGTAGTCTGCTGGTAGCCCCGTGCCTGGCATCACATCTCTCAGGGTGGGGTGTACGTGAGATAAGCAAGTGAGCGAGAGGCCATGCTCATCGCATATATGATGAATAGCACTCTCACGCTAGATTAATTTCCCGAGAGCCCTGACTTTCTGTCACTGAGCCTTGGTTCCTGCGGCTGCCCGGTTGGCTAACCGGCCGGCTGCGTGCCTGCTTGCCGTCGAGTGATGATACATGAATTGCGCGTTCTGGTTGCTTGGTTCATGTGCCTTTCCTGAAACATTGTAGCCGGGAATGATTCCCGAATCGGGTTGCTGTTGGGAGTAGCAGGAGGCTACAGTAGATGAAGTACCGTAAGAACTCGAACAATCGGACCATGTTCTAGGGCGTTGGAGCGCCTCTCCTGGGAAGGTCTGGTGTTTTTTTCTTTCTTTTCTATTTGCCTCGGGGAGTAGTTAAGTTCTTTGTTTTGGTGCCTATTTCGATCCCTTTCCAAGGGGGGAAATTTTGGACCACCTGGTACTGGTCCGTTTATCCGAGCTTTTACGGCAGATGTACACCAGGCTTCTCATTCTTCCCTGCCTTGTCTAACGTCTGACTTAACCCTATGGACCCGTGTTTCTTCCCGTGATCTTGGTTTACAAACAAGAAACTTTCCAAGGAGAGATACTGTATGTTTTAGATCCCGCGTAGGTGACAGCGGCTGTGATCTCGGGAATTCCTACCCCTAGTGGAAAGTTAAATGTCATGTAATATTAACTGTGGATTTTGGTGGAAGTGTGCGTTGCTGGCACATAGTTGTTGGAATGACGTACATAGTTGGCCTGGTTAGATCCTGGTGGTCACGGGCAGTCACTCGATACTCATATCGGGAATGGGGGTCTACTTTAGCTGAATCGTTTATTCGGCGAGGTTGCTCAGGCGATGGCTGGTTGGCTTACTCTATTCCTTTGCCGCCTTGAGGTTCCTAAGAAATCACAATTTTGAGTGTTTTCCTTAGTAGCGATTTTAGCTTGTGGCAAAGGAGCTTAAGGCCCAGCCACAGCCCACGCATTGACAAGAGTGGCGTAGCGGGTAAGTAGTTTTCCGTAGTAGTAGCAGGTGTTTATTTCCTTGCTTAACCAAAAGTTTTCTAGTTAGGCTGCTACATTTATCATGCGTCAGTAGATCTGGTTGGAAGCTGAACTCCCTAGCTATTGTAGGGTAAGCATATAATATTAAGTCCTAATCTTCTAAGCTAAATGGAAAAAAGCTGACCCTGTCCAGGATCAGCGGATCAGCGTAGAAGACTCAATGCCTGAGAAAGGTTTAACTTAGCACTGTGCTCAGGGGAGGCTTATGTCCACTAATTTGCGTATACCTGTTTCTGGAGGGCCGGCTGAGATACATTAAAAGGAGATCTTGTGCTATTTTACTGGCTGTAGTTAGCTTTCACGGCTCACGAGTAGCACCTGCTCTCTGACGAGCGGGCAATGAGTGAAGGCTGCACGGCTGCCCGAGAGACCAACAGTTAGCATGAGGAGAGCCATAACCGCAAGGATGAAAAGACATGTGTATCAACAGCAGCTGGCTGTAGGCATGGTATCTTTGGGCTCAGAGAAATTAGAGTAAGGGGGGTGTCAACACTCCTCCAAGGAAAAATATGCCTTTCAATTTGCTCAGAGAAGGAATTTGAGGGATTCACATGTCGCCGGGATGGGGGGGCTGGAGGCTGGGGGCTACGTAGGTAGTGGTAAGTATATAGCAGTAATTAGGTATTCTCGTGCGAGTAAGGAGGGTCTTGCAGTAAGTATTAGTAACAAATATGTCATAAAGTATTGAATTTATAAATATTTACTACTGTTTGCTAGCTCTATAATCTCTGCACCTTAGGAGGGGCAGCTAAAATAGCAATATCAGTAATATAAAGTAGTTAGGCTTTGACTTTATGCAGAGAGAGATTTTGAAGAGAAGCGTATTCCAGGCAGGTATTTCAAGGCTACCAAATACACACCCACACACTGAGTGACTCAAGTGCCAAAATATTTATCTCTCTACTATAATCTGGTACAGGGAGATGTGTCCCAATTTCAGGTGCGCCCTTGTCAACACAAAGTGATGTCTAGGAGCAATGACACGAGTGGTTTCTTGTAATGAAAGGTTACTGGTTCCTATAGGGTGGCTGTATTCTACTCAATACTTGCCTATATGCTGTGTGATATACCTTTTTACAAATTTCACAACGCAGTGTGAAGAGAGCCCAATAGTTTATGATTGGAAAGGAGTGGTTCCCTAACCGGTTCTCCTTTCAAGGCTCACATCGTTCCAACCCTGCGGTACTCATTTCAATAACGGAATTTTCGGACGGGCTCTAGCAGAACCCCAGACCTCGCTGCAGTTATTACAGTATTGAACGGATCTTAGGTCTTTTACTAGCACAGTAACTACTCATACCCCGGGGGGTTTTTTTTTTGAGAACACCGTAAGTTTACAGGCGATCAATTCCGCGAAATGGTTGCATAATACTGGTATCGCTCGGGATGTGTGGTTTCTTGAAATCCAGTTTTCAGTGTGATAAGTATTCGTTCCAAAGCTGACATTGTATGAAATGCCTAGTTGGCGCAGCGGTTAACATGTAAGAACCAATTAAGCCCTGTCGCAATTAGCGGGAGCCCGGGAGTTCAATTGACACTTACAATGAGTCAATATTGAACGATCCATTATATAGGGTAGGATGATTAAAAAATCTGCACTATGGGGACTGAGAGGAAGCTAGCCTTCATCAATAGGCTGTGGGGCTTATCAATCCTGCTACGAGGTGGTAGACCCGACTCTAGACCTTCAGGTTGGCGATCGGCGGGGTACTATAGCAGGAACGAATGAAAATATTTCTTTTGCCTCTTTTGTCTTGGGAAAGCAGCTATAGGTCCTGGAAGCTATAGGTATTTTTTATATTTTCACCTAGCAAGCTACGCTCTCCCCCTATTTATTTCCCTATGGACCCCTTTTTCTCCAGCAAAGTGAGGTATAGGTAATGTCTAACAAAAGACATAATAAGATTTGCAGATACCGGACAGGCGCAGGCAGGATGGATAGAGTGTGTCGAAATCAGATCCTGACGATACTATATTAACTTGGCACCTCAGCGTCTGATTGCGCTATTAGATGATCAGATCGCACTTCTCAAACTCATAGTGTCGTAGCATGCACATAAGTAAAAAACGGCCACCCTCACAGGTCAACTAAGCCACACCAGCGCTAGGGGCTACATAGCATTCAAATTCTACAGTCGCTTGTCTAAATCAGAGGGGGTAAAACTTCTTCCCTCCTTTTTCTCCCTGACTCCTGATAAGCTATGGCAGAAAGCACTTCAAACGTGTATCAAGGGGGTGCATTTTTGTAATGCCTCTCTATTTGGTAAGGGTAAAGTTATAAATATCAAAAGATAAATTTTAAGGTTATAATAATATTACTTTACGCAATAATACCCTTTTATTTCTATTTTTGTTTTCCTATAATACCAACGAAAGAAAACCTAACCCTGGTGATAAAGATGGGTTACACATGATAATATCATGGCACGCATGGGTATGATACCCCACCGGTTGCAGATCTCGCCCTAGGTGTATGGTCCAGGGCTGTTCTGTCACCCCGTAGCAGGATTGGATTGAACTCCTTGGCTCCCGCTAATTTCGCAGGGTGTAACTGGTTCCTGACATCTTAACTACTGCACCAGTTCGGTATTTTATGTGATGTTACTATAGGGACAAATACTTATCCTGCTGGCAGATGTGTTTGGATTTGGATCGGCTTTTTCTTTTCTTTTCTGCCTAACAACGATAGCGACAGCACCATTCTACTATCAAACATTGACTGCGTTATAGGAGTAGATATACTTTAGGGAGGAGAAATTATAAACATTGGTTACAGGTAGCTAACTACTAAATCCCCTCCGCATGTAAAGGAACATAGAGGAGTGCAATAGCAAGATATTCACGGCTTATGATAACCTCGTTTAGGGCATCGCTTTCGACTTTCTAGTATCATAGTTAGTCGTTACTAACTCTTCGAGTGACTAGCTATGAGCATAAATCTCGTGATTGACACGAGTGACTTTGGGTGATAGCTATTTTCATAATACGTCACTCGCGAAACCTAAGCAAAGAATGGCGGAAACCCTTAACGGAGCTCCGAGTCGCGGTAAAGGCTAGCTGCAAGGAAGGGAGTTTCGATGTCTTGTTTGTGAGTACTCGAACATAACGGGTAACATGTTGGATTAAACCCAATAGTGCTAGTGTTGGTTGTTGGTATATATATGAGCCATGATGATAGGAGTTGCTGAAGGAGCTGGTAGGCGAATTTCCCTCTAGGTGGCTCAGTTGTTGAAGGGGTGTGTGATGGGGATTGTGAAGGACTGAAACTAGTGCTCCTAGCAGTCTACTCTAAGGTAGGGTGAGGAGAATAGAAGACGAGACTAGTCTCCTCTTTAGGTGGGGTGGCTGCCTTGGTGCCGTCTTAGGCGGGGCGGATCGCGGTCAACTGCAGATGACCAAGTGGTGCTTTACATGCTAGTACTATACGGTAACAAGTTAGAGTGAAAAACTGTAACTGCGAGTAGATAGAGGCGGCCGAGTTGAAGATAGGCTCTTGGGAATTCTCAGCTTAGGTGTCTGGCTTCGATTAGACTGTACATGCGCAGACAACATGATAGTGCAACTGAGCAGCCGCAATGAGGAGCAATATAAAAAAAGTCTAATCATTATATGCTTGTAGGAACGCGCACTTTCTATTCGTGATCCTATAAAGTTTAGGAAACAAAGCAAAAGATTAGACTATTCGAATAGGTAGCCCTAGCACCGTCCGATTAGACGGTTAGAAGCGCTGATTAAAACTCCTCAAACTATATCACGCATCAGGCTTATTACAAGACTATACTCAAGTAAAAAAGAATGTACAAACGTGAATAGCAGTATCAAGGAGGGCTAACAAAGACCAAATTGAGATATCAGAGCGCAAAAATGTTTATTTAACCAAATAACGCCAATAGTTCCGTACGCGCCTACGTCGCCCACATCATCTATAAAACCCTCCCTCCTTCCCATCTTTCAAGCATAACCCAAACACTCAATCCAAACTATTCCCGTCGGGATCACAAAATATGTCGCGAACATTGTGAACCATCCATGGCAACCCAGTATCCTCCACCTTGCAATTCGAGATGTGCTTTCTGTAATAAAACGCGTCCACCTCTAGCCAATCCCACAGCGCAGGCCTTCCCCACCAATCTATTAAGGGCAGTTTACTGTTATATACCGGCAGGTCACCATTCGGGAGTGAGTCCAAGAGGTTGTTTTTCTCCATGAGGGGTTTCTCTTTGACGGCTTTCTTTTTCCCTTTTCGGGGTGAGCGAGTGTAAGATGGCTGTTCATGGTGTACAATCGCGAGCGACTCATAAGCGAACGCTGGATAAAGCATTACATAGCCTCGCGCCCGAATGATATCCAATATTGGGGCTACCCAAGAATCTGCCGCCACATCACTCAGTGGAAAAGGTACCGGTTCAGTATCGTTCCCGGAGGCTGAGGATTTGTGGGGGTAAAGCAGGTTGTTTGAGAAGTAAGCGTGGAATTCACTCCAGTATTTTGGAAAGAATAGTGCTGCTCGGGTATTCGGAACTGGGTACAGGAATGGTGACGGTTGGTTTTCCTTTGGCGGGATAGGCACGTTGAAGGGACTGCTTCCGTTTAGATACGAAGGTGGCTCTTCAAGTGAAACACCAAAGAGCGAAGCAGTATCGTGATACTGATAGGAGGAATACTTGTATTCAAGGGTTGTGAATAGGAGGTAATGATAGTACCACTTTGAAACCTCAGCATTGGAGTCAAGAATCAGGACTGAAGTGTCATCACTATCTGGATAGAAGGATTCAATGTACTGCTTCGCGGACTCGAGTGGATTCTTAGGGGCGGTGAGAGGTCGCCTAATGAATGTTCTGCTCGGGGAAGGGAAAGAATAACTTGAAAGGAATGATTTGGTAAACGGATGGAGGGGGACGGAAGGATTGAGGATGACAGTTAAACTCTTGGGTCGGTGGCGAGGGGTCGGATAGGATGCGGATTCCAAAGACTTAAGAAGACGTTCCAAGTTTCCAGAGTGTTTGTCTGCATGTATAACTATCTCAAAGCTGGGCCTATGCCATGCTAGAGAGGTAAACCCAAATTTCGTAAGCAAACTCTTTTCGCGCGAAAGGGGAGGTAGAGAGAGGCTTGTAGGAAGCACACATGCAACTTACCACTTAAAGAGCCGCTGTCTAACCTCGTAATCCATCTCAAACTATCTGCGGCGTCCCATGGAAGCTCAATTGTGGGTACCTGTAATTTCTTCGCCATATCTGTTATAGTGGCACTAAACCAACTATCCTCGTGCTCCGCTGACATTATTAGCGCCTGAGGGTGCATAAAGTCTCTTAGATGCCTGAGCGCCGTTCTGACAACAAGTTTCTTTCGTTCCACCGACATCAAGCTCGCAAAATCAGCACGGGCATCGTGAAAGTTTGCCTTGCAGTCTGTATTCTCTTCTGTAATTCCATTTAGCTTCCGAAAGAGCTCTATATCCATGTCGCCATCCCCTATCAGCGCAAAATGGACATTGCTCCTCCCATACATAGACATCTCGCAGGCAATTCCGGCAAGCTTGCTAGCCGCATCTAGATTCCCTGCTGCGAATAGTATATTCCTATTCCAAATTCGGTTTCCGCCGGTCGTAATTTTTGAAAGGCTAGCATATAAACGAGAGTACCGAACCGGAATATCACTACCCCTGCTGTAGAAAGATCTCGGATCTGGCACATGTGACCATTGCGTTGCCGAATTGAGAACGAAATAAAGCACAAATACCACAACAGTCCAGCAGATATAAGTTGCGCGACGACTGCGTCGAGGAAGGCGGAAGTATGGGGCAGAGATGGAAGAGGAGCGGCGTTTCCATGGGCGATCGTGGAGGTCGCGGGGGTCCAAAGGGGGAGGAGCCATCATTCCTGCATCAAAGAATGCTGACTGGTACAGCCTTGGGCAGTATCCTTATCGGGATCCAGCTGGATCCGATGGGGAGAGCAATAGGAGAGTTGGAACTTGAAATAATAGTTTTCAACCGATTTGTAACATCTACGATCCCTCAAAACTTCGAATTCGGGTCCGGGTTTGGGGAATGGGTCCCGATGAAGTGTGTTGTGTTTGTTGGAGCTGACCTGTGTGCTGTGAGGGTTGCTCAAAGATCAAAACCTTACTAAGAGGGAAGAAGCCAAGAAATAAATTGGAATGCTACGACCACCCTCCGTCCATCCTCCCACTACGAATCCCATCAACTAAATTGCTACCGTTTTCTCTCCTAACCTCTCCTCCATCGACTGACATTAACTCTGCACCGCTATGGCAAAGGAGAACGAAAAGTCGGCCAAACTTGACAAAGGCAAAGGGAAAGCCTCAGATACTCCCGAAAAGAAGGATGGCGATGCCTCTAAGGAAACGCAGGATAAGAATGGGAATGGAGCAAAGAAAGGAAAAAAGGATGAGCCCCAAGAAGGTATGGCTCTTTTCTGATAATGACGCCCCTCAAGTCGATGAAACTAATGGAAGATATAGAAGAGCTTTCGGAGGAAGATCAGCAGCTGAGATCAGAGCTCGAAATGCTGGTCGAACGGTTAAAGGTTTGTCTGATCTTATCCTCGATCACCGGTGACTTAATCGATAACCATTTGATTTTCTAGGAATCCAATACCGGACTCTACAAACCTGCGTTGGAAGCTATCAAAAACTATATCCGAACATCGACTTCCTCTATGACTGCAGTCCCCAAACCTTTGAAATTCCTACGCCCCCATTACGAGTCCCTTACAGAACTTTATGAGCAATGGCCGGAAGGCGAAAATAAGGTTTGTCTACAACTCCTGGTATGGTGGCTATGGCTATAGGCTAATTACCAACAGGTTGCCATGGCCGATGTCCTTTCCGTTCTCGGGATGACTTACGCAGATGAGAACCGGTTGGATTCGCTCAAATATAGACTGTTGGCTCCTATGGAAGACCCTGGCTCGTGGGGTCATGAATACGTCCGACATTTGGCTTTGGAGATCGGCGCAGAGTTCACCTCGCGCCAAGAAAAGGAAGAAGATACACAAGACCTAACTAGCTTAACAATGTCTCTTATCCCGTTCTTTCTTAAGCATAATGCGGAAGCAGATGCTGTTGATTTACTGTTAGAACTGGAGATCATCGACAAGCTTCCGCCTTTCTTGGACGAGAATACCTATCAGAGAGTAGGGCTATACATGATCAGGTGCGTTTTCGAGGCAGGGCTCAAAAAAAAAAGGTCTAGATTGAGTTCTTACTGACGTTTTGCATAGCATGGTGCCCCTCCTATCTCCCCCCGATGACAAGACAACCCTCGAGACAGCGCATTCTATATACCGCAAATACAATAAGCTAGCACAGGCGATTACTCTCGCTATTCGCCTTAACGATGTAGACTTGATAAGGGAGGATCTTGATGCCGCGGAGGATCCCGTGCTCAGGAAACAGCTTGCCTTTCTTGTTGCTCGGCAACAAATCTCACTGGATATCCCAGATCAGGACATAAATGAGGCACTTAACAATACACGGTTATCGGAGCACTTTGCGGCTCTCGGGAAAGAGCTCAATATCCTCGATCCTAAAACTCCCGAAGACATTTACAAATCACATCTTGAGAATTCCCGTGGCCCCGGAGCAAGTGCAGACTCTGCTAAACAGAATCTCGCGAACAGCTTTGTAAACAGCCTTGTTAATGCTGGATTTGGAACAGATAAGTTGATGTTGGTTGAGGATGAGAGTAACAGCTGGGTTTACAAAAACAAAGAGTCGGGGATGCTTAGCGCAACCGCAAGTATCGGTATGTTGTACCAGTGGAACGTCGCCGGGTTGGATGTTATCGACAAGTACATGTATCAAGAGGAGGAAAATATCAAGGCCGGGGCTGCTCTCGCCATTGGAATTCTCAACTGCGGAATCCGAACTGAGCCAGAACCTGCCATGGCTCTACTCTGCGATGATAGTTATCTTGAAAGCAAGAGCGTTCCAATTAGAGTGTGTGCGATTATGGGTCTTGGGCTCGCCTATGCTGGGTCACAGCGAGCTGAATTCCTGGAACACCTCCTACCGATTATCGGCGATTCCTCCATCACATTACAGGTCTCTGCCATGGCCGCCTTGTCCCTTGGCCTGATATTTGTTGGGTCAAGCAATGGCGATATATCCAGTGCGATTATACAGACGTTGATGGAGCGGGCAGAAGGAGACGATCCTTCATTGAAAGATAAATGGGGCCGGTTCCTTGCGCTGGGCCTGGCACTTCTATTTGTGGGACGGCAAGATGATGCGGATGTCACCCTAGAAACCTTAAAGGCTATTGAGCACCCTATTGCCAAGCACGGTGGGGTTTTGGTGGACGCTTGTGCTTATGCTGGAACTGGTAACGTGCTGAAGTACCAAAGCATGCTGCACCTTTGCAACGAACATATTGATACCTCTGAAGACGAAAAGAAGGGCGAGGACCTGTTCCAGTCTTATGCGGTATTAGGATTGGCACTCATTGCTATGGGAGAAGACATTGGTGCTGAAATGGCTTTAAGACAATTCGGCCATCTAATGCACTACGGAGATGGAATTATCCGCAAGACTGTTCCCCTAGCGATGGGTCTTCTTAGCGCATCAAATCCCCAAATCAAGGTCTATGACACCCTTTCTCGCTACTCACACGATAATGATATTGATGTTGCGGTAAACGCAATCTTTGCTATGGGGTTGGTTGGTGCAGGAACAAATAATGCACGTTTGGCACAACTCCTACGACAGTTGGCAAGCTACTACCACCGGGACCACAATTCACTCTTCATGGTCAGGATAGCACAGGGTCTATTGCACATGGGCAAAGGAACCCTAAGCTTAAATCCATTCCACAACGACCGAAGTGTGCTGAGCAGAGTCGCAACTGCTGGGTTATTAACAGTATTAGTGAGCTTGATAGATGCTAAGAGCTGTACGTATCCCTGATAGGCCCCCTCTGATCACTACTCCTGGGATCAGTGCTAACCCGGCGCTTTCTAGTTATCCTCGAGTCATCACACTACTTGCTGTACTTCCTCGTTACAGCGATGCATCCCCGTTTCCTGATTACACTAGACGAGGATCTCCAACCCTTGCCCGTAAACGTACGAGTCGGTCAAGCAGTGGACGTAGTCGGTCAAGCGGGTCGACCAAAAACTATCACCGGCTGGCAAACACAGAACACACCGGTATTGCTAGCATATGGCGAGAGGGCGGAACTGGAGGACGACGAATATATCTCTCTGAGCAACAATCTTGAGGGATTAGTCATTCTCAAAAAGGTCAGCAACAATCTGACATATTCCCTAGCTATTAAAACCAGCGCTAACCTACATTCCATGGAAAAATAGAATCCCGAATGGCAAGGAAGGGACTAGAAGGTTAAATGAAATCTCGATAGTATAAAGCTGGTTTGAAAAGAGCTCCATTGTGGAGTAATTCTTGTTGATGGATGGCCAATTTTTGTCTAGAGAGCGAAATTCGTAGTTCTTTTTCCACCCATTTCTGCTGCTAGCCTCTGGTGCAAAATTACCAATGCATGGTTAATTATAAACTTTTTTTGCCAATGCTGATTAGTCTATCGGCATCATTCATGTTGTTCGATACACCAGCCAGCGAGTGACCTTTGGTGACGCGCAGCTATTGTGAATGGCCCTACGGTGTCAAGGTAATATGCACATAAGAGCTTAATATTCGATAGTACTTATTTCTTCACGAAAGGATAGAAAGAGTATTTCCAGAAGCTCAAAGGCGCATTGGTAACCTGTATCCCTTATAATAACGTAACTCCCCACCACCTTGACAGCGCTGAAACCCATACAAACGTTGGGTCATATGCCATCATCCAGATATCACAATCCCAACGCCTGTTGGAACACGCCCCTCTAGAGGTAAGAAATATGTTTGAGGAAGTCGTAGAGAACCAAAGCCGAGGCTGGATCATTGTATAGATATCTCCCTTTGGCGGAGAGACCTTCACACCTGATGCATAATTGACCACGGTATGCCAAAACTCCTAAGCTAATCAACAAACCCGCTCTCCAAAACTCAACCCAAGGCACTATGAATTGAACCTAGATTCTCTATAACGTATTACACAATAATATGACACCTCCCTCTTTTATCCCAGGTTGGCCCCATTACCCGGCAAAACCTAACATCCCCTAAAAAATATTGATGAATGAAACAAAAACAAGTGATACGCCAATGCAACCATTCCTCCTTGTCTTCCCCAACAGCACAATTCTATACCAGCGAATACAAAAGAAACTTCCACTCTAATCCTCATCAAATTTGCCAAAATCAGTCAACAGTACGCCATCGCTGCCCTCTAGTAACCCTAATGTCCCGCTGCCGCGAGTCATAACCCACTCTTTTTCGACCCTGAGAAAGATCCACACCCATCTTCTGAAGATCTCTAGGAGCTCCAGAAGGAATATCCCTCCTTCCATTTCGTTGATGTAGTCTAAATGAGGACTGAGCTTGACACTCCAGGTTCCCCTGAGCAGGAAATCGATAATGATGGCACCGTAGTAGAGCTCCTTGTTTACGAAGTGCCGGTTCGGTCTCAGCCCGTACGGATGTTCGCTCGAGGAGCGGCGAGAAGAGAACAGGGTCAGTTCCCAATCTCTTGCGACATCCCAGTAGAACGAAAACAGCGAGTTGATCACCACAGCAAGTAGCCATAGTCTCGAGAGAGTTGGCTGCGAGAATATATGTGGCTCATCAGAGTGGTGGTATACACGCTGCAGTGCACTGAACAGGATTACCGGGAACGCCGAAGCGTATTTGGCAGAATTGTAGAGATGGATTCGTCGCTCTGCAGACGGAAAGCCCTTCCGGCGGGCCCGAACATACTCGATCAAACACTGCCGGAACCGTATCAAGTAGGGTATACTTATAGCGAGAGGCATAAGGTATCTCCCACCAGCAGAACGGTTTGGGACGGGGTTTGTCGAAGAGTATCCACTGAAGAACATACAGACGCACACCGCAAAGTCCCCAAGAACCTTTGCATACGAGGTCAAGGCATCGGCGAGAAGTATATCGACAAACCGGAGGTCTGGGTGGAGCCCACCGATAATAACCCGACGAAACATCCTATTTAGCCCAATTAGCTGCCTGCGGCTTAAATTATTGCCCGCAGGTCATCTAACATGGAAAAAGCTTCCATGATAGCATGGCTAAAGGTGACTTACCTTAAAAACCTCCAGCGACCCCTCTGGTGCCAGCCTCCAAATGGCCATAAAAATATACCTATGACTGCAAGGAACAGTAGTACAGGCAGCATCTGCAAGTTCTTGACCGCCTCCTCATTCCCAGCAGTAAAAACCCAAAAGGCCACGATGTTCGCCCCAAACAACAGCGCCAACAAAGAGGCAACCTGGTAAACTGACTTGTGAAGCGGAGGCTCGGAGGAGCCACGAGTATACCGTAGCATCGGCGAGGCATCGATCCGGACGACCTGGAAATAGTGTAGATTAAGGCCAAACAGCCATATTCCTGTTCTCTTTCAAGAAATCCAATCAGTCACGAGGCCGATCATAATAAGGTGGGTTATTGAGGGTCATGGCAGACCTAAAATGGTAACCAGGAGAACTCGATATGGCAGTGGGAGATAGACACTTAACGACTCGATGGGTTCCTCCATCCTATGAAAGAACCGCCAGCGAGCGGAAGACAAAAGAGCGACCAGAGTTAGAATGTCAACTAAAAGCTTTGGAGGTCCGACACAAGAAGATAATTTAGCGATGAAATTCAAGAAAGGAGTCGCGTGCTGAGGGTGGCGAATCAGATAAGCAGCGAACGTTTACGAGTACTTCCGCCAGGGGCCCATTCAGCCCAGCGGCTCTTCCACCTAGTTTTTCTCTTGGCAGTCCACGTGCTTGTGTCCCGAGGTTATAGGGCTGATGGAGATGGTAGAAATCACGAGATTTTACAATACTTCCCCTGCCCCTAGTATGGAAAGGTTTCCTATTAAAAAGCTGCCTTACAAGAGAGGGAACAGCAAAAAAGAAAAAGAAAAGAAAGGAAAGGAAAGGAGCCCGCTTTTTAGCTCTCCGCATGCCCTTCTTCTCGATTTCCCCTGCGAGCTTTGCCTTCCGAAGACCATCTATGCCTGCTCAATTCCCAGTTCAACAAAGGAAAAAAAGGAAAATAGCACCCTCCGGCCCGACCCATTAAGAGGAAAAAAAAAACTAGAAATACAAAAAAAAAGAAAAATATTGGTAATTATCTGCTCATGCTAGTTGGCAGATGCCGGACAACTGAAGTTTTTTTTTTCCATGCTGCAGGAAGGTGTCGTACCCCCTTTTGAGAATAAACTACCACAGGTATTTGTCAGCTGCTATGAAGATACCGTTTGTAATGGGGGTCTTATGGCGGAAATTAGCACAAGCATCCGGTGTTGCAAAGAAGCCCTTCGGCAATAGAATCCGGGGGTTAGAAGGGGGGTTTGAGCAGGGGCTTTTGAAAATGGTGATCGAAGGGGAGAGGTTTTTTAATGTCTTAGTAAGCCAAAATAACAGGAACTTTTATGAGAATTTCCACCCCTAACCTGTATGTGCGAGTATTTATTGCTCAGATGAAGGGAAAAGAGGAGCACTGGTGCTAATTTGTTTGCTTCCCCTGCTACATTTTGCTTCCTTTTCCCATCATTTTATTTGTTTCTTTGCTCCCAGCTGCCTTCAAATGCCATTGTTTATGTACCTTGTTTACCATTTTTGTTAGAAGGGGTTCTATCTTATAACCCCCGGTTTGAAAAAGTGCGTTCTTAGCCCTTCGCTCATTTTTGATCGAACCCCCCGTTGAAACATTGCAGATCAGTCTTGTGAAATCTAGACTACGGTCAGATCCTTGAGAAGAGTCTGTAGTGCGCCTTATCAGATCCACGTGACTGTTTATCAATCAGTAGAATGGCAGTTTCCCCGTAAATTACGTCACCACACCACTTGCTTTTGTTGTAATGAAATTTTTCTCAGACTTCAGTTGCATTAGATATTTTTTCATCACTGCCCAGTCCTAACTTGAAAGAAATGAAAAATGAAAAGGAAAAAAAAGAAAGTACAACAAAACTGTCGCCAGCTAAGAGTGATAAAGAGTAGAGTAGGGAAGCCGTGGTAGTTTAAATTTGTCCTTCCAATATCTTGACATGATTATCATCTAACGTCGTATACGCAAGCCCGACTTCGGTCAATTCATAGATAGCCTTTTCAACCTCACTCAATGATAAGCCAGACATTTGCGCGAGGGTGTTGACATGTGTCCCATCTGTGTGCTGCGGTTTGGACCGGACCGCATCAAGGAGCCTCCTGCAATGGAAGCTGGCATCGGGCGGGTATTGGCGAGAGCCCCCCCCACCTCCGGCTGCCGCACCCATACCGCCCATCGCAACATCACGCCCGTGCCCTTGGCCATGCATTTGGTGCCCCACCCCACCGGTCGTTTGTCCAAATTGCTCGGGGGGGCCTTTCGTCAGCTGCAAATGAATTGCCGTAGCCTCTAGGAGGTGGTAATGTATTTCATTGAAATCCGTGATAGGGCGTATATGATGAGCACCGAGGTGGCGCTTACCACCAAAGGCTTTGAGGGTACCTAGGACTCGGACATATTGGTTTGGCTGGAGTTTTTGGGAAGGCCCATCAGGTATAGCAGTGGCTTCAACCCATTGCTTCACTTCCAGGGAGCCGGTGCCATCGTCCATCTTATAGGTATGGTTCGTTGCTTGTTCACTAACGCCGCGAATTTGTGCAACAAGCGTGAGCTAGTGGCGGACATTATTTAGTTATATGCTCACAAAGTAGACAGCGCATCAAGGATCGTGTGTATCTTACTTGAGTTAGCTCAACGTCATCGATCTTAAATTCAGCTTCTGGATGAGGCTGGGTAGCCTCAAGTACCTGTTTGATAGTGACAGGACGAAGAGTGCTCGCAGAACGACCCTGAAGATGTTAATTTGATTTAGACTAATGGGTTTTGCGATATATAATCTAGGCTACTTACTCCGCGTGAAGCACTTCCACCTGGACTAGCTTGACTCCCACCCTGCGAACCGCCGTAGTTGGTAGAGAATCCTCCTGCACCTGCCCCCCCGCCAGCCCCGTATGAGGTATAACCTCCTCCGCCATAGTTACCGTAATCTGAAGATCAGGTCAGCGTAAACTGCATGGAGATGTTTGATGGGAGTTTTCTTACCCATGATGTATTTACTTGTGTTGTTAAGGATTGGACTATAACAGGGGAGAGAATGAAGATGAGCGTGGGGTCAAACCAGGTTCAATCTTCTGAACACGCTTTACGCGTTCGCGTGGTTGCCAAGGCATCAAGGCCGCCAGGGCTGTTGCTTTGAACTTGGCTGCAAAAGTAGGGCCGGGTAACGCTGTTGGACAAGCTACAAGTAGCAAATTCTGGAGCCATAAACAGTATGGTTCCGGCTACGACAAACCTACTTGTGGTAGGGAAAAATAATCGTCTGGTTTCAACCTGAATGATCACTGCCAACTGGAAGGTTTTTTTTGTTTTTGTTTTTTTTTAAAAAAAGATGATAGAAACGTAGCTACGGTAGACACCTGCTACATCGATCTATAATTTTAATTTCTGGGAATAATATTATGAACTGAAAGACTATGAACTTTAGGTTTAAAGTCGGGGCATTTGTATGGGAGCCTTAGGCACAGCGATGACCGCCTGCCGCCCGCAAATTGCAAGCAACACCAAGGCACACATTTTCCGAAGCGAGACATCGCACCAGCTCCAATTCAACTACATTATTTACCCGTATGTCTTTATTTCTTCAGGCGTCGCCCATGCATTCTTATCACCGGAGATGATAAGCTTTATATGTTTCTAGACTCCTGCGGGAGGGGGTCCCTAAGAAACCCAGATATATAGTACTAGGACAAAACTTTTCGTCCGATGCCCGTTTTACACCAAAAGTGCCCATCTTCACCACCCTCTCTCGTTGCGCAATGACTATGAGAATCAGCGAAAATTTGTCCTTACATTAGCAAATCTGTAGATAATAGGATGAAATTTACAGAAGCCTTAAATATTACCAAGTGATGGAGAAAAGGTCATTTAAGTATCTAGTATCGGTTGCTATGTACTTTTTTGTATGGAGCCCCATACAAAAATCTAAGTCACTTTCATACTAGTTGACGCAATCATGAACAATGAAGACAGCTTTGATTCCTTACGCTTCTACTTGTAGAGGTTTGAATAGATAGTCATTCCCTAGCTGATGGAAAGATTTCAAGTGTTTTTATATAAACATTGTTGAGAATTGTTTGTTTAAAAATGTCCATTTTTGGTGTAAAAAGGGCATCGGACGAAAAGTTTTGTCCCCGTACTTTACTTACAAAATTAGGAAAATGGATACAATAATTAAACGAACAACGACAGCATGTATATACCGGTACAGGTTTATCCCGACCGGAACCATACCATTATCATCAGATTTTTAACAATTTCCTTTTTTTGCAATCGGTCAATGGTTTGCGATTGATAGGCACGATAGGTTAACCCCCTCTGCTCCCAGCTCTGGGGATCGCTCCAGGCAACGTACTCGGAGGGTTCATTAAAAACTGGAAACTAGCCGTGGTGAATCAGGGCAAAAACGATCGGGCGATCACAATGTCTGGAAAATTTAACCATGTCACTCTATGTAACTAGACATCTTACACAAGGAATGTTGAACTGGATTAATACTTTACCAAGCAGGGGACAGAAGACCAATATAAAGTGAACTGAGGGGTAAA
>QOVD01009858.1:0-28200 GCA_003521225.1 Tuber microsphaerosporum
CACATTACCCGTACCCCGCCACCCTCACCCCGATGTCATTTATGGGCCTGGACGAGTTCTCAGCCAGCCGCATACACCAAATGCGAGCTCAGAAGAGCTACCTGGCCGCCCACCGCTCATGGAGTCAGGAAAACCCAGACACCACCTGCCCCAGGTGCAACCTCGAGCCCGAAAAGATGGATCACGCCATCCTCTCCTGCCCCGCGAGATCAGAGGCCCGGAACCGGTTCCTAAGCACGGTTTCGCCCCTAGATCCTGAGAACCCTATCTGGTCAGACCCGGACCTCGTTGATGGGCTCCAATCCTACATCCTCGCCACTCGTACCGGCTTCCCCCACGACTCATATGACTCTTGGCCCTCTGACATGCCCTCCCCTTCCCCAGAATACGACACTTCATGAGCTTTGTTTGTTTTTTGTTTGTGTTTTAATTATACTTTTATGATTGGTTTATCCAGTTAGTTGCTTTGATATTGGGGCTTCCTTGGTTGAGCAAGATATTTGTTTTTAAGTTTGTTTACGCTGTGAGCACTCGTACGTGTTTCTAACTGCTTACGCGAGAAGGAAAGTTTTATGGTTTGTTTTGTTTAGTACTTGGATTTATAAGTTTTGTTTTTTCCATAGCTGCCGCTGCACGAAGCTTCTTGTACCTAGAAACAATGAACGCATGATATAAAAAAAACAAAAAAAAAAAAACAAAACTTCGAGTAGTTAGTCACAAACCATCTCCTCTACACCTCCGGCGATTGAAATCTCAACACCATGAGATATTATCGTCAACTATCCTCCTCCCTCTCTCCGCTTCTGATGGCCTAGTAGCCTAGGAGGGTGACGCTACATCCCCCCTCTCCCCTCTCATCCCCTCCTGCTGGCATTGCTCTCGGGCAGTCTTTGTCTAGGGAGTTCACGGTCGCTCCTCTCTCCTTCCCCGCTTTCGCTACACTGCCATCACTTAGCGTTTGCACGGTCGGCAGCCCTTCTTTCTACGTTTACGGTTTTCGTTGCGGTGTCTAGACTCCATGTGGAAGTACCTCTTCGTCTCGTGAGCCTATACCATTGATGGGGAATGCCTCAGTCAGTAACATCTCGGTCTCGTCTTTCATTTCGACTTCGGAAAACCTTCGGCAATGGCCTGCTAGTCTCCTGTTTCTAGGTAGTTGGCTACCCCTCCGTCCATTCTCCCCCTATCTTCGTCCAGTCGCTCTGTTACAGCTATCACTGCTTTGCGCGGTCGGCTTTTCACCGGGTCGACCGTCCATCCACCTCCTGCCCTTTGCACCTTACGGGGGCACCCCTTGGATTCGCTCACTAGTCGTATTGCACTGCCTCGGTTAGCGATTTCGGTCCCTGGGTTGGGATTTAAGGTTCTGCTTGGTTGGACATTTCTGGCCATAGCGGACCCCTTTGGCTATCAACGCCTTTGGTCTTCTCTACGTTTGCTACTGGGATATGAATTTGGTTTCTTTTGTTTTTGTTGGTGGAACGTTCGGCGTCGGTGGGAGCTGTATGGGTTGCTGGTTTTCCTGTTGTTTCCTGCTTGTCTTTGAGGAGTATGTTGTATTTCTTGAGGGTGAGATTGTGCGGTTGGTCCCGGACAATTGGGACTTGGGGTGATGGCTTTTTCCAGTGTTCTCGGCAGGGTTGGGGGTTTTCTTTACCATAGCTAGCGCTGAACGTAGTCTTTGAGCCTTGTAGTTGAAAATCAAAGCACCTGATATAAAAAAAAAATAAAAAAAATAAAAAAAATGGTAGAGTAGTTAGTTCCTCACGCAACCATCTAAGTACTTTCTTATACAATCAATTCAAGTTATCTTTACAAATCACGATTCCCTGCGAATAACGAGAAGTGTCTCTTATTGTATTCTCAACTACACGATAGGAGCAAGAGTGTTCTGCTATCAGAAGGAGTGCACGAGAACCAGCAAGTGTTACCTGCTGCAAGTATCGCGGGGAGGGAAGGACCCTTACATGCTTCTGGAATGCGTGCCATGGGGCTTGGCGCGTCTTCGCCTGTAGTGTCCATGGGTTCTCCTCCGCCCATAATAAGAGGTCTCAAGGGGAATGACATTTTGATTGTAAAGAGGAATATTTTGCTCGTGCAAAAAAAGTGATTTGAGGTCAGCCTTGGTAACAAGGAGAACTATCAATATAGTGTTAGGGTAGCCGATAGTGGGACTATAATATCGGACTAATGCTGGGTAGGTGTCTTTGGAGATTTGTCTAAGAAGGCTTGTGGGTAACTATCTCTTGTGAGAAGTAGATCAGCAAAAAAAAACAGTTTGCATTTTGGTCTTCCTGTCCATCCTGGCTCTTCCTGAAAACCAGCCAGCATCCTGAACGTCAGTTTGCATCCTGATAATGAGTTTTCTTCCTGAGACAATTGAAATTGGTCTGAGAGGGAAACGCCTTTGCTTATCTTATAAATAGTAGTTTATTCTAGATACATGCAAAATTTGAGACCTTCACTGTATCAGATGACTGACCAATCGATAATTGAAATTTTTGACGGCAAGATTTGACTTCCCCACTTTGAACCCCTGCATGTACCCAAAATAGTAGACTCTAGGAAGTGCCACTAATTGCAATTAAGTTGAAATCAGCCACTTGCGAACTGGCCAAAAGTTAGTTTCTGGAATGCACAGGAAGATAGTTTCCATATATTCAGGAATGAAACTATGGTCTCAGAATGCACTGGATGCAGAAAAAAGTACACTTTGTTTTTTTGCTGATGTAATTGATGTAAAAAAGATAGTTGAGTAAGATAAAGATTTGTAGCGTGATAACTTTTTATATTGATAAGATCTCTTCTCTGGTGCTTAATGATTTATTGTAGCAAGGGAGGCACTTCTATATTTATATTCCGCGTCTAAGTGTTCGCGGGCTAACTAATAACTACTAACTAAAAAGTGCGAACACTCTCTAACCCTGACAACTGTTCGACTCCTTGCTTAGCATTATGAAGACATACACTATTCATCTAATCGTGAGGGTGTGTGATTCCCTTCAATGATAGGTGTGCAGAGTTCTTGTAGCCCAATAGGTGCCAGCGCTATAACTTTCTTCACAGAGCCATGTAAGAAGTGGCCAACTTCTTGGTCGTCAGACCATTCAACCTGTATGAGTACTTAGGCTGCATAAGCGTCAGGTTGCTGGATGACTCTTGCCCACAATTGCACCTATGGCTAATTGCGCGCAGTGCCTCTCCCTTACTGACTGGCTCTGAGTGGGACCGTTGGCCTCCACTATGCGTACTGAAGTCTAACTCTCTCATAGAGGGATTTCACTCCAGCGTCCACTCCCTTGTTTCCTTCAGCTCACTTGACTTTGAAGGCCTATAGCTTTATGGAACGTGGACCGATTTGGTTCGAACCACTTGCATAATCTTTGATAGGTTCTCTTCTCATATATCCTGCGAACAGCATCCGGTCGGACAGATGGCTGCGACGTATATTGTGTTATTGTGAGTGGTTCCTGGAGGGGACTTTCTGAGTGCGAGCACAACCACCACAGGTGCTGCAGCGAAGGTAGTGTCCTAACGTCGGGGCCGCTGGGGTATGATGGCCGTATTTTTTGAGGTCTGTGCGCAGGGGTCTGTGCGCTCGACGGTCTGTGCGCTGGATTCCAGTATTTCATACATGGGCTTCCAATGTGCCTAACACTGCTTTTGTCATGTTTGTGGTTTAAGTGAGTACGAGCCATGGAATATTATCATTCACAGGCACTCTTCATTGAGGGAAGCGACCGGGTTAGTAGAAAAAGTCCTGCAATTTCAATAAATGGTATTCTGGTTAAAATGGAGAAGTTAGATACCAAGCCGCTCTTCGACGTGGATGATGACAAAGCTGACGATGCCATTGACATCCTTTTACATGAGCTTGATCACTGAAAGGCTAATGGACATGAGGTAGAGGGTTTGGAAATCGAGTAGGGTCACTCTGGTATCAGGGTAATAAGCGACGCATCTATGACCCTGGTGGGACAGAAGCGGGGGTGTAAGATTCAGTTAGGAATTGGATGTTTGAGGTGAAGGAAGAAAACAAGACTTTGTTGGTTGGAAAAAGGGAGATGTGGAAGGGACAACAAGGGTGGACGGAAGTTGATATCGGGGTGGAAGCAGGAAGTGTAAGCAAAGGTGATATAGATATGACGAGGGAGATAGTCTGGGGAAAAGAGTTGAAGAGGGACAAAAGGGATAAGCTAGGCAAGAAAGTGGGAGATGTGACTAGTGTTGGGAAGAAGTTGGAAGAAGCAGTAGTGCTGGGCACAACAGCGCTAACGAGAAACCAGGTCCAATTGTTTCCAACAACTTGGAGGCCAATAAAACGGACCCTCATGAGTGATATCTCAGTTCCAGTCAAAGAAGTTGAGGAGTGGTTCACCTCTACTAAGTTACACTTGGGACACCATCTTTCCTCTGATAAATTAGTCAAAGCTAAAAGGATGTTATACACATGGAGAGATGTGTTTGAAACAGATCTGTTGAAGATTAGGAAAACAAACCTTATTGAGCATGCAATTATTCTGATGCCAGGAGCAAAGCCACATCGTGCACAAATAGGATTGTATTCTGAAGAGGAGATTGCGGTTTGCCGTCGTCTGGTAGCTAAGATAGAAGAGGCAGGATTGATTTTTCGATGTGATTCTGACTGGAGAGCGAGAACTAAGTTTCCGCTCAAGCCTGGGGCAGAAACTCTCCCCAAGGACAACCGGTTGAGGATGGTACACAATTTCATCCCTTTGAACTCTACTACTGAAAAGTTTCAGTATCCATGCCCGCACGTTCAACAAATCTTTTATACAGTTTTGAAGAAGGGAAATATATTTTTCTTTACAACCAATACGGCTAATTCTTACTGGGCCATTCCGGTGAGCGCAGGTGACGAAACTAAGTTGGGCTTTGTCACTCCATATAGCATGTATTGTTATAACGTAATAGGCCAGGGATTCACCGGTGGTACACATACATACAGTCAATTCCAAAACCTCGCATTTAGAGCAATTCTAGCTGGTTATGATCAATCAACTGAGACGAGGAAACAGCTGGAAGGGTCTGAGTCACTTATTGGAGACAACAGTCAAGTTGCTTTTGATGGCATAATCAATAATAGCTAAGGTAGTTCAACAACCTTTGATATGATGCACGAATTTCTATATTACAAGTTTTTTCCAAGATGTGCATAGGGCTCTATGTATTTGAAGGACTCCAAGTGTTACTTCTTCTGCGATTTGTTGGATTTCGTCAGGCTGGAAGCCGGGCCAAACCGGTTGCAGCCCTTATTACACAAAAGGCAAACAATACTCAAATGGCCTGCTTCTACAAATTAGGCAGAAGTCCAAGTGTTTTCTTATCTTATACCATTCTTTATATGTTTCATTCCTGGCCGAGTATAACTAGTGAGAATCCGGAAGCACAGAGTTAGTAATGGAACAGGTGAGGAAAAAGTAGACAACAAGACAGCAAGGAGAAGAGTGTATGAGGAGGAATGTGTTTGGAACCAAGAATAAGAAATTGCTTTTCAAGCGATTAAGCAAGCTATCGTAAGTAACGCTATGGCATCCCCATCAGCAAATTGTATTTCAAATCTGAACCCCAATAGCTGGATACTGATTTCCATTTGCGCCTTGTGGGACTACTGGCCCATCATTTTTTGCTTCCGCTCTCTCTTGTTTGTCTCTGGTGGACCCTTACTTTCTACCCGTCCGCCCCTGTTGCTCTCCACTGTAGACCTGGACACTTTCGTTGCACTCGGATTCTCCCTTGCCCAGACCTTAATCCTCCCGGCCCATGCTTGTGTGGACCTTTAGCCACCAGGTCTAACGCTTGCGCGGGATTTCACTCTTCTGGTCCGTGCTTACATGGATCTTTCCCCTCCAGGTCTGCGTTTGCGCAGGCCATTACTCTTCCAGTCTGTGCTTGCATGGATATTAACCCTTCAGGTCCACGCTTGCGCGGGCCTTTACTCTTCTGATCTCTCCTTGTGCGGACCTTTATCCCTCAGCTCTATGCTTGCGTGGACCTGATCCTCCTGGTCCACCACATTGTCGCCCCTGAATGCCCCTGATCCGTGTTTTTGTGTCCCATGAATCCTCCTGGTCCATCCCGATTCGGACTCTGTTTCCCCTTGGTCCGCCCTTGGGTCGCCACCCTGCCCCACGGGTCCTCATTGCTGTGGACCTTGGTAACCTCGTTCGTTCCTTGCTTGGACCATGAGTCTCCTGTCTCATCCCCACTCGGATCTCAACCCTCAGATCCAGCCACAACACGCCTCTGCAGCCCTCCAGTTGCTCCAGCCACCATACCCTTGTTCCTGGAGCTACTCGAGCCGCGCTCCTTGGCTTCTTGCAACAATCTGGTCTGCCCTGGATGCTCCAGTCTTCGAGATCACACGCATACAGTAGAAATCGTGATCCTGAGTTACTGTGCTCGTTCACTTTCTGCTCCCTCTTTTATTTCACGCGAACCTCTTCCCTACAATCAGAATCTTTCTATACGTTACTTTTGGCTATAGTGTATCGCCTAGCTCTGCCTTCCCTCCCTACACTTTTATTTTCACACACACCACCGATACTAATACACATAGTAGTTGGTCTCTAGGTCTATGTGGCTATTCACGATCCAGCTATTTTTTCCCCGTATTTTTGCCCCTTCCAGCAGATGGACCGGCCCCTCAATTGGTTCCACTTCCGCAACATACCAATCCCATTCATTGAGCACAACTTCCACAAACCCATGGAAGCGATTCGGCTTGCCCGATTCTGTCGCATACTTCATTCCTACTAGCATAACTAGCTCCAGAATTTCTATCACTA
Organism: Tuber microsphaerosporum; assembly: GCA_003521225.1. Lineage (NCBI taxonomy): Eukaryota > Fungi > Ascomycota > Pezizomycetes > Pezizales > Tuberaceae > Tuber > Tuber microsphaerosporum. The sequence goes on from QOVD01009858.1 coordinate 6,810, forward strand.
GGGATTTGTTTTGCTGTATGGTCTGCAGAATAACCCCCCTAGATGGGCTAAACGAAAAGTATATTAGTGGTTTGCATGCCTTTCTCCCTTGGAATGTATCCTTGTCCCTTTCTTGACTTTCCTGGACCCAAATATTGTGGCTCAGTGGCTCATTCTTTTGTGCCTCTTGGGTATATCGCAACAGCCTCCTCTCGATCTCCAACGGGCGTTGAAATGGTTGGAAGTAGTTTGCCACTCAATTGTAAATTTCAATCATTGTGGATTCCGCATAAGTTTTTCTCAGGCCGAGGGCCCTCTCTGCCACCCGTTGCCCCCAGAGTTCTTCAACATAATCGCGGAAAAGCACCAGTATATCAGGAATAGAAAACCGGTTCACAGCCTAGCTTAGCAAGAGCCGCTTGATACCTCTTGACCTCACTGCTAATCTGATCTGTTGAATTACCTGATCTACTCGCTGCTTTCGCTCAGGGACTTAAATTTGAAGGCTTATCGCGGGCGCTAGGTTCTGGCTAGATTTGCTGCTGGTTCAAACAGCGTACTGGCCTATCCTTGGACCTCTCTCCTGGAGCCTCACAACCCTGGTAGAGAGCAATCTGTCATTCCAAGTCTGCATACCAAGGACCCTGGCAGTATCATGATCATACATTCCGCTTAAAGCAAGGTGCTCTAAAGTCTGAACCATGTAAGTGATCCCGGTATATCTATCGTTGTACCAGAGCATTTGCTCCTCATATTGTACTCAATTGGAAGCACGGTATGCTTCTTTGACCTTTTCTATATGTAGGAATTGCAATATATCAGTAGAGAAGTTGTCCGGTAATCTCATTCGACGGATGCTATTTGAGGCATGACTCAGCATGTGCATCTTTGGAAACTGGAAATGATACATCGCATTCTCCAGTTTTTCCTTCTCCACCTTCATCCGTGCCCTAGACCATCGCTCTTCGCTACCCTTCGCCTCTATTGCGGCCCACTTTTTCTTGAAGATCTTGGTCCTTGCTTTGGTGCTCCTTTGTGGACCAAACACGGACTTGCTCCTGTAGAATATTGCAAGTCTGTTATCCCGCAGACCAAGTGTGTAATCAGAGTGGCTGCGCTGTCCAAGGACTAGAAGAATTTCGATGATGGAAATGACACATCCTAGCACCCGTGCATCCTCCGATTAGCTAGATCGGACCCTATAGATCAACATCGGGCCAGCACAGCTAGTAAGAATTGTATCATGGGTCTATTCTCTTTCCCCGGCCATGAGCTGACCTCTTGATAGCTTCGCTTAAACGGTTGAAAGCCCGGGTATGGCGGGATCGACCCAAAATTTTCTTTCAACCGGCCTAGAATCCTCCGCTGCCACAGATATCCCACCAACCAATCCATCATCGTCTTAAGAATTCCTAGATGCAGGAGGTGAAGTGCGTCAGGTTGCCAGAGCCTGTACACATTGCATAAAGGAAACCTCCAAAAAGGATTTTCCTCCACCCGCAGACCAACGGACACTAAGTACTCTGCATCTTCGCTGTTTCCTCGTTCTAGCGCTTGCTTATAGGACTTTGGATTGCAGTCTCTAAACCCCCCAACTCTACTACAAGTACTTGGCTCGTGCCCTATCTCAGTCCGCAGAATCTCGCAAATTGGGCAAAGCCCGTTGATTATTCTTGCCAGAATGACATATTCTTTGTAGTCAGCAATCCAGACTGCTAGGATCGGATAGCATCGGCAGTCCTGGCCATCAGCGCAATCTCACTCATACCCTGAGCTGGCTATATCCAGCTCAGCTATCGGCTTCAGAATACGCTCATTCGCTCCATACCAAGACCTATGACTCTCGCCGCCCTTCGGGTTCTTTTGAGGAATTGGTAAGAGAGCAACTAGCACCCTTGCGCGTTTAGAGCCCTGCCATCGTATATCTTTGCTAATATTACCGATCGACATATAGACCGGCCAAGCAGCCTTGTCTCTGGAGAAGTTTGTATGGTGGGTTTTGTCGGAAGCGAAAAGGAGCGGCACTACTGTTCCACCTCAGGGCACTAAATCTTAGGTCTCCCACCACCAGTCTGCAGTAGGAATCTCATTATATACTCTTCGGACGATACTATCGATGATACGCTCGGGACCGAAGACCATATGGTTTGCAAAAGGTAAATGGCCAAGAAGTAGCCAGATGCAGGGCAGGATGTTGCGAGAGTACAATATTCTGGACCCACATGGGAATGCGGACCAGCTTCGGGGCCCAAAGCCGTGTTCTACGCACTCAAACAAAGACCACAGTTCATCTGCAGTCTGGAACGATATGCACCTGTCATTATCCAGTCCATGCTGTAAATACTCATCGATCGATCCTTTTGTTAAGCCCGACCGCAGCATCCACCATCCAAGCTCAAAGTCTTTTGCACTTTGAAATAGGTGCCAAGGGTTCCAGTCCACGTCTAGGTATCTGCGGTAAATTCCACCTACAGTGCCATAGAATCTACCAGCTTCACACAGGTAATACTGCATTTTACCGGGGTCAGGCAAACAGGTTAGGTCTCGGTCCTCCAGTTTCCGGCTACTCGGTTCCTGAGCATTATCTGAGTGTCTGGTTTCGAGATCTGTGGGTGGCTGCCATCTAGTGACTTCTCAATAATGTTAGTTTGGGCTGAGAGAGTACTTGATCTAGAATAAAACTTACGGTCCACCCAAGGATTGTCATCTCTGGGATGCCAATTGCTAGCACCCGCTTCTCTCTCGCTCAGCGGACAGCTTGGGTAAGGCCTCTGTTTCTGCTTTGTCTGCATCTGCCTTTTCGGGCACTGGTTATGGTGGATTGATAGGCCTTTACTTGTCCCGAAGGGCCTTCCACAGTCTGGGCAGGTGGGATTCAACGTCATTGCGTTGGAATAATGCTGCCGCGGTGATGGGATCGATGTGATAGGAGCACAAAGAGTACAGTGTTTGTACAAGTGATATATTTGTTGTATAGGGCAGGGGCTGTTGTGCTGGTTAATTATAGCTGACTTGTAACAAAATATCTCTCCTGGTCCTTTGTACTACTAGTACGAGTACAGTACACACGCAGTGTGCTGCAGGGATGTACCAAGGCAGACCTAGTACCCGAGGTGCTCGGTAGTGCACCCGCCACGGATCTTGCCGTATGGACCATGCTGTACAGACCCTGGGATAGCCCACCCCGTTGGTAATACACTACTTGAATATCAGTGTTTGTTCAAGTGTACTCAGCGTACTGTTCGCCTTGAAAAGGGATGTTCATCTTGAAAACTACAGCTCATCTTGAAAACTGATATTTGTTCAAGTACGTGAAACGCACAGTTCCCTGGATGGGTGAGACTTGAAAGCTCGATATTATGAACTCTAAATCTTGAAAGAGTGTCTGGAAGGGATATATAGAGAGCGGTTTTCGCTTCCCAGCCAGAAGATCATATACCAGTAAGTCTCCAGTACACAATAACTCATATTAGAACACAAACCCTATTCAACACGCCAATACTTGAACCCTTCATTTCAGTCCTACGCCCTATTGCAACCCTGCTTTGAGTTACTGTCTTTCCTAATCGAACTCATTCCTCCGGCCTTACCCTAGACCACAAATATCAGAACCGTTATCAGATACACATAGGTACTACGCAGTCACCAAATCGGTACGCAAATCCCAAGCTTCCAGACTCCAAGGTTCGAGACTCCAAGCTTCCATCCTTACCATCTTCAGACCATCTAACATTCTCAACACATAGAACAACCGAGTCGGCGGACCTAGTAACCCTGCCTACTAATATTCTCCAACTAAAATAGATATATAATTAGGTAAGCAAAACTCTTACTATTTGCTACCACCATGGTTACTAACTTAATATTGTGGGGTAGAACACAGCCATTCGGAGAATGGCGCCCTTTGCTGCTAGTATTTCTGTGAAACTTGGTTTTCCCAGTACAGGCGACAGGGACTATAAAACATGGGTTTCGAACTTCAAAAGGAGCTGGCTTCATCAGCAGCATCCGGACCTCGTCGCCGGACCAGTGGCTCTTGCAGCTGAGATGAAGACTGCGGATTGGTAGTCTGGGCTCCTGCGAATATATACCAACTTCCCAACTCAATGGGCTCTAGCAAACATTGTGAATCCGGCAGATCGTCGGGCCTGCGCCACACAATTCATGATTCAGTAGGCGAAGAAGGTCCGCAATAATATGAAAAAAGAAAGAGAGGCTGCTGAAACCGCCAGAGCTGCTGCCGCCCGAGCCATTGCCAAAGGCACCAAATGTCGTACCTTGCCCGTGACTACCATATCCCCAGCAACGCCCACAACGCCCGCGACTGCCGCTGCCGCTGCCACTACCAGGACCCCCAGGACCCTCAAGACCACCAGAAACCCCAGGGCTGCCAGGGGCCCCTTGACTATCAGGAGCCCCTTGGCTGCCAGGGCCCCTCCGGCTACCATGAACCCCCCCCCGCTCTTAGGAGCCCCTTGGCTACCAGCAGCCCCTTGGCTACCAGGAGAGAATTGACTACCAGGAAGCAGGCAAGGAATGATGAGGCCAAGGTTCCTGGGAGGCCACCTGCAAAGCGGCCGAGACAAGTGGAGCTGCCAGAGTTGCCGTTCACCTCTTTCAGCGTCTCTTTCCGCGGTCCTGGCAGTAACTGAACACACTCTATGACCTATGCTAGCGTCAATTAGTTCCCCCGCTATGTCCGTTGGACATGCGGAAGAGCTCCACAACTTAGCGCAAAGTCCATACTACTTAAGGCGAATATCACCCTACGGAATGAAGAGTTCCTGGACTTCATTCCCAGTATGGAGCAGGGTGGAAGGGTAGAACTGGGTATCTCAGACCAAGGATCATGGAACTCGGCATTGATGATAGCCCAAGCCAATCGCCCTAACGAGGGCTCCTATACTGGTGTTGTCGTGGTGGCTATAGATGCAGGAACCGAAACCAATCATGAGGCCACGGAGGAGATTGGGCCAGACTATACTGGTGAAGAGGGGGATGAGCAGGAACCGAGAAGGAACAATCTCCCTCAGAACCCGGGAGACGGTGGGGAAGGGCCTTCTCTGCCTTCTAGGAAAGGCAAAGAGAGGGCGACTGATACTGGAAACAATGATGGGGAAGGGTGCTCGGACCAAGATGGTAATGATGATGATGATGTTGATAATAATAATAATAATAATAATAATAATAATAATAATAATAATAATAATAATGGTGATGATGATGATGGTTATGGTGGTGATAGTGGTGATGATGACTTGTATAGACCCCCAAGTAAATGATGGTCCAACGTATTGTCAAACTTACAGAATTTAATTTATTTTTCCATCATTTGCAGATAGAGTTCGCCCGCCAATACCGCCTTCCCTACTTAACAGCCTGATCCAGAACGGACCAGATAATTCGAACCCCTGACAGGTTAGGGAAAACCACCCCTTGGAAGCTGACGAGGATGCAACAGCAGCTGCAACCAGGGACTCTACTACCACTAGCGATGGCGCTCTTCTCCAACTCCGCGGTGACCAACTCAACAACGATTTTGAACACCAATGCTTCGAAGATGCTGTGAGAATGTTGGGAGCAGAACTCCTCACCCCAGTCGAAGGCGATATTGGGCCCCGCATGCTCAGAATCCCGGGAATCCGTAGTGGAAGGTTCCTCCCCCACCAAGTTTGGGGTGTGTGATTTATTGTGGAGCTTATACTCGCGGACCGTCCCCCTGTGGCCCTAATCGCTGACGATATGGGATTGGGCAAGACACATTGCGCACTTGCCACACTACTCTATCTTAAGTACATCGTTGATGAGGCTCCTGCAGGTAGACTGTTGGCATACTTGGGGGGAAAATCGGTGGCGGAATTGGAAGAGGTTCCGCTGTTCTTTGGCGATGATATTGAGGTGTACAGACGACCCTCTATCATCATAGCCCTGGCCAACCTTGTACCTTCCTGGGAACGCGCAGTCCAGAGCTTGATTCTACAAACTCCCCTCAACCTGATCAACCTCTATGCGCAATACCGGCTTAGTCATCACAACCTCAATTACGGTTCTGACAACAACAAGCGCGGTAAAGCCATCTATCTGATTTCCGATAGCGCCTACAGATCCCGCTATAACAATTCCGAGGGCTTGGAGGGCTGCAGTTGGGGGGTTGGGATCTTCTATGAATCTCATACGGCGAAATCCTGAGCAACACAAACCTTCAACTCCTTAATTAAAATTGATGTCCCCTGCCGGATCCAGCTCACAGGAACCCTAATGCACCATACGGTGGGCGATTGGGTTGTTCAGACCGAGTGGCTGTTCACCCAGGTCACTGATGAGGATGAACTGGATAGCCACGGTCCGAGTCTACTTGAGTCCATAGTTGCTGAGGTGAAGAGTGACAATATAACATTGGAGGAGGCCTATGACCAGATCAAAGATATTGTAGGGCCTTGGACCATCCGACGCTTGGGGGAAACTAAGGATGCAAATGGGGACCCCCTGGTCCACATTGCCGCGCTTGTCCGGCATGACGTACGCCTGCAATACACTGATGTTGAGGCAACAGCAAAGGATGGTTGGATTGAGGATGCCAAGAGCGGCAAGTGAAATGCCATCCAGACCGTGCTACACGAGTGGCGTCTTGCGTGCCTCACCATGGACCTTCCAGACAACGATGTGAGCTCGGATGACTCTGAGTCTATAGATGGAGGAGTGCCCTATCGTCCAAACTGGGATCGCAATAACTTCCGCGGCGGGCCGGTGTTCAGATGACTTTCGGATGTTTTCGTTCCGCAGTTGTTGGGCACACCTGAAGAAGGGGCACCGAATAAGGTGCTGATTTTTGCCCCATTGCCAGGCCAAGCATCCTCTGTCAATTTGTTCCTCGAAACCTTTCATGGCGGTATTCACCCTATCTTGTATCACTCTTGGGTTACATCGAGAGACCACAATAGGGTACTACAAGAGTTCGCTTCTGTGGATAGACCGGCGGCGCTGATCCTGACTCCAGCCCTCGGTAGCACCGGGCTGAACCTAGTTGCAGCGAACCATGTCATCATCATGCAAAAGTTCTAGAACTTGAACAAGCAACGTCAAGCAGAGGCGCGGATTCACCATATCGGCCAAATGCGGACCCCAAAGGCATGGATCTTGCATTGTGAGGGAGGGGTGGATGATAGAGTTGGAGAACTTCACCAAAGCCGTGGAAAGTTTGAGGCACGGATCAAGCACGGATTGATTGGGGAGAGATTCTCCTATATGGAGTTGATGGATGCTATGGCAACCAGGATCCGTGAGCCTGAGCAGGTACAGTCTGCTACACAAGCTCGGACTGCTGTCCCCGGTCCTTCTGAAGTTCACGGTGGTGATGGTAGTGATGATAGTGATAATGATAGTGATAATGGTGCTCCCGGCCCTTCTGGAACCCAGGCTTTCCGGTATACTTGATCTGAATCATCAATTATCAAGCCAATGACTCATTTCTCTGGATTTCGCTTGTTTCTTTTGTTTGCTTCTCTCTTTTCTACTTAGGCTGTGAGCATTTCTTTTCTGTCCATGGCACGCTATAGACGGTAACGCTATAGACGGTAACGCTATAGATTGTAGTTTCTTTTTGTTTGTCTTTTTGTTTATGGGGCTCAGTTTGAGGGCTCTTGTCGTCTGGCTTCCATCCGCGGAAGCATCTTGGTTTGTTTCATTTCGTCGCTTTTCTTTAGTTTTCTGCTGGGTCAGCATTTATTTCGGTTTGCAGCATAGGCGGTGGTTTGTTTCTTTTGTCTTGGGTCCGCGTCTCAGAGTATTAGATTTAGAGTTTACGAGGTTAGGGTTCCCATAGCATTAGAGGGTCTTTTTTTTCTACATTTATCTTTGGGTTTGCATTTTATCGGTCTCCGGGATCAAGGGTTTGCATTCGATTAGATGTTTATGGCGGTCTTATTAGCTCCGCCAGATTCCTATCTTTCTCTTATTTTCGACTGCGGTATCTGTAGCTACAACAAAGATTTAATTCCACATCCGCGGACTTAGCTTGAAGTTAACTGTGAGAATTAGCCAAGCACAAGACACGCTGTATCGAGAAGTTATTTCATGCTGCTTGAGGCACTAGGCGACACAGACCCGTGTCACGGACCGGGTGTTTTGTGCTCTAGTGAACCTAGCGTACTTTTCCACCATAAGATCGCTCTTGAGCGAAATCGATCTTGAGACTGCCATCGGAAAGGGCCCACCACAGTACTATCTACATGTCGCATGTTTGTTTAAGGAGACAAAGGCGCCTGAATACCTTGTCAAGTTCTGTCACCCATGGACCCCACAACCTGCCTATATCTTCCGTCCCATACCTCGCACTTTGCACTTAACCCTTCACATTATTTACCTATCCAGACAACCAAATCCATGCCGCGCACAGGAGAGAATACCCAGACCAATCAAACCCAAAATCGAGCTCCTTGCTCTTCTGGTACTCAGCGTGTTGGCAGGCGACAGGAAAGGACCAGGCGTGCCAATTCACCTGAGCATCCCCCTCGTCATTCCGAACCCGAGCATCCCTCTCGTCGTTCAGCTGCTGAATCTAAAGACGAAGAGGATGAAGACTATGCTGAATTCTCTACTGGTAAAGTACCCTATGTAGTTTGGTAGGCTTCTCTCTACTGAACTTTACACTGCTGAAATAGAGCAGCAAGATGCACAGGTTATAAGCAATCTACAAGAACCTTCGAGCGTGTTATTGGACGTAGACCTCTCCTCTGAGTCCGATGTCATGGAAACAGCCCCTCGCAAGCGGACTTACATAAACCTTGAGGTCCCTGCAAACAGCCTTGGGAGACCGCTTGTTAGGAGACATTCACCAACTGAGAACCGGCTGTCTACAGGCTCAGGGCAGCAATATGGAACGCGGAACAACCTCCACAAGAGGCTGCGGACTGAGCTGGATTGGCAAAAACCCCGCTCTCTCAAAGATATATTCTCAACATCGGAACCACAGACTCCATCGGACTCCGCAAGTGCCAGATCGGAGGGCAAGCTACCGTGCAAGTTCTGGAAATGAGAGTTTATCCCCCTTGAGAATATTCTTGTTTACGATGCTGCGAAACTTTATTTACAAGCTGAAGGCTATACAGGCCAACCTTGGCCTTCTGTAGCTGCAATGGAGAACATGATCGAGACGGCTTGGGAACTAGCATTGGATCAAAAAAAGTGGGAAAAAGAAGAATACTATGGCTCAGGGGATCAGCGGCCCACCAAAGAGACACCATCGCTTCTTCCTGATGCAATCTCATTAGAGATAGTAAGTCCCCTAACCCAACAAAGAATGAGAATTACAATTCAGTGGCTAAAGGTTGTGAAAGCTGAAACGCCATGTATCGGCTTGTCGTGGGTATCTAGTTTCAGAAGCACGGAAAATGGTGGTAGAGTGGTAAGAGTTACTGATCGTGGACCCAGTTGGGAGCCGAACGCTGGCGAATAGCCTTCACAAGGATGATTCGTTTCTTAGCCAGACAGTAGATCTCAGAGATGGTCCTCGGATCAGCTGGTTTACGGTAGAGGAGATTGTAAAACTGGTGTGTGCCTACTTTTTAGCCAACGAGCGCAGTCTGGGCTGCAAGCTGTATACGCAGAAGTACTTCAGCCCTCTGCATTGGCCCACAGTTCTCCTCGTGTGCACTGCTCTTTGCTGCTCCTTAATGGACTACGAAGATCCAGGGCATAAGTCCTTAGCGGTTGGGGATTTCTCGCAGGCAGTGTTTGGTGGTTAGTAAGTCATCTCTTAGGGTAAACAAGGCAGCTAATAGGTTAACAGACTACTACAAGAGGTACTATCAAACATATCAAAAGGTGGGCCCACCAACTGCCACCCACCTAGAAATCCCCACCTCCGGTCAATTATGCTAAATCAATCTGGGGTTAGATGGCCGATATGTGGAAGAATGCGACACTCCGTAAGATAGACAGTGGCATGCAAAAGATCCGGTCACAGTACGAGGTAGAATGAATCGAGACTGCTGGGTACGCGGATAAGATGGGGCATGATGTGCGTGACCTCATTGTGAGTGACGACAATACCTAGCCATGGTTTGCAGACCCTGTCTGGTAGTCCTGAGGTGAATGGCGGTTGGGAGTGGAATGGTGGTTCAGAGGAGAATGGTGGTCCAGAGGGCAATGGTGGTCCATAGGGGAATGGTGGTCCAGAGGGGAATGCTGGTCCAGAGAGGAACTGCGAGTGCGGACAAATTGAATCCAGACACTTTGGGAGTTGCTATCCCCAGTGTTCGGCTTCAATTCGGCCGCACCAGTACTTTGTGGATTGATGGCTTATTTTTTTCACTATAATTAATATGTTTGTTGCTTGGTGTTGATGGTGAGCATAGCGAAATAGACTAGACTTTTTGTATTAGATCTACCGGGGGGGATTTTGGTTAGTAAAGAGTATTTGTTTATATAGGTTATATATCTAGAGAATAGCAGGGTGTGCTAATGCAATCACTGGGTTAAGTACGACACGTATATGGTGCAACAGAATTGTGATCGCAGAATCCAGGGAACACAGAAGGCCTGAGACTCAAGGCTGCGTGAAACTAGTGAAAACACAGTGGACAGAACGCAGACCAGGGAAGAGCTGGTTCGCGGTTAGACAACTACAGAAGAACCAGTAGAGGGTAGAGGCAGATCCAGGATAATCAGTATCGTGGCGAGGAAAAACGGGAGGCAAACCAAATGTAAACAGGATGGATAGGAGATCGTGAGCAAGAACCAGGGGTGACACGAAAAGCGCAAAGAAGGGTCTGACGAACAGAGGGAGGAGAAGCGAAAGGATCAGGTGACATGGGGGGGAGGAAGCAAGGAACAGAAGGTGATAGAAAACAAATACGCGTAAACTGGGGGATGAGGGTAATAGACCTAGATGGCTCTGGGCTGGGGCAGGCAGAGGTCCGGGAGCAGAAGGGGTATGTGAGGTAAGTGCAAGATAGAATAGAGGAGTCAAAGCAAGGATGTAAGAGAGCCAGGACGAGGGAAGGGTGGACCAGAGATCGCTGGAACGAGGGAAGGGTGGACCAGAGATCGCTGGAACGAGGGAAGGGTGGACCAGGGATCACTTGGACGAGGGAAGTGTGGACCAGGGCTGCGGACCGAGGGTACGAGTAAAACGGCTGGACCTCGGTGCTGGGTGGTGGACCAAGAGGTTCAAGAGGACTAGGGGTAGCCAGATGACTTCAGGACCGGCGAAAACATTTTGCTGATGCCCTAATCTGAATGGCCAGTACCATCTAGCTGTCGATGCTAGTAAGTGGGGTATTGGAGGAGTCCTATTTCAGCTTAGTGGGTTCGAGGAAGGAATTGAGGCCACCAACCCTCTCTCGTGTCAGAAGGTGGAATAGATCATGATGTTCATGTTGTTTAGGCTCAGTGATGCGGAAACCAAATATTCGAATTCAGAAAGGGAAGCTATTGCAGTGGTCCGGTGTCTAGCTGAAGTACGCTTGATGGTTATGGCTTCTAGGTTTCCAGTTTGTGTAGATACAGACCACAAAGCATTGAAGATACTGTTGACGGGGGCAGACAACGATGCTCATGGGAAGATTGCCAAGTGGCAAGAGCGGTTTGATGAGTATGACATTCGGCTTCTACACAGATCTGCTAAAACATATTTGATGGGAATTGCAGATGGTCTATGACATTTGCCGACACAACTAATTTCAGCTCATGTGGCTGAGGATTCGGAGGGACTATGGCCAACTCTGGATGTTATTGTGCTGGTTACTGGGCTCCCGAGAGATGTCATCGTCAACTCTTTCATGGCAACTACATTGAGGCCTAATAAATGGTTCTGGGGAGTAGGGCAGTTGAGGGCTAGAGAGAGGGGAAGAGGGGGAGACAGGTGTGGTGCTTGTTCCGAGTTGTCATCTGGGGCAGTTGCTGGTCCAGCTAGTCCACAGGAGCAAGGAATAAGTGAGGAAGGGCAAGTGAGGAAGGGCAAGTGATTGGTACTCTAGCTACGGCAGCAAAGGATATGAGGAGGTGGAAGCGGAAGAAATGGCTGGAATCAGGAATGTACGGAGCAGTAGTACAAGGAAGATTGGATGAGCTAAATGAAGAGGAAATAAGTGTTAGACGAATGAAGTTGGGCAGAAGTGAGAGGAGAGTACTAGAGAGGGCTAAGAGGAAGTATGTTATAGTAGATGGGCCAAAACGGACGCTGTTTTTCAGAGAGAAGAATGGGGGGCATACAAGCTGCATTCTGGACGCGGAAGTTGAGAAGGTATTAGCAAATCTCGATGAGGCACATGGACACTTAACGACAAACATTACACTTGGGCAAGCACACGGTAAAGTCTACTAGCCTTCCAGAGTACATGATAATTGCCACTGAATATCATCGTGTGAACCTGGCCAGAGGGTTAAAGGAGTCCAGAAGGCGGGACAACTGCGTTGGATTATTCAGTTCAAGCCAATGGATATGATCAGAATGGACTTTGTGGAACCAATAAATCCGGCATTGAGCAGAGTGGGCACGTTTATATACTCATCGTTGGCGATTATTTCTCCAGGTTTCTTTGGGCTGTTGGAGTGAAGAGGGCCGATCAGATATCAACAATCAAGGCACTGTTGGACCACGTATTTCCTGTTGTCGGATGGCCACTCTCAGTATATAGAGATAACGGCAGCCACTTTACAGGCACAATAATTACTCAGATGTGGAAAGACCATGGGGTTATGCACTTTCCCTCTGCAATATCCCACCCACAGTCCATTGGTCCCAGCGAGCACTATGTCTAAATGCTGATTGGCTGTATAAGACTATGTTGTATATCGTCAGGTTCGGCTCGCTACTTGAGTTTGGAAATTTGAGATGCAGTTCTTAGTATTAACTCAAGATGTGTCCGGGTTCATAGATATACACTAGCTGAAATTCTCCTTGGGCTTAATCCTAGGCTAATCTGAAGCGAGAAATCTGGGTCCTCTGACTGGCTCAAACATTACAGTCTGCCTTCAATTGACTTACCGGACTCTCCAGAGGCTGAGCTTCATGCATACATTAACCGTCAGGAAGAACTCCGTCAAGATTCAAGTTCCCTTCTTGCCAAGAAGCAAGATAGCATAAAGGCTAGAGTAATGGTTGAGTATCGCAAGCCAGAGGTTGGCGACTTGGTACTCCTGAGAGACTTCCAATTCGTGAAGTACAAAGGCAGTAAGCTAGAACCACGCTGGTCTACATCGCGGTTACTAGTGAACGTGTCAAAAGCGGGGGTTTCTGTACATCTTCGCCAGCTTCATGACCCACAGGGGGTAACAAAAAGATTTAACTTTTATGATCTCCTAGTTTACGTTTCTAGCACCCAAGATTATCCCTCCCAGCAGGAGCCAAGTGGGAGTTCGGGGGCTGTTGAGTACGCAAGAAGGGCAATGGGGTTTGTTCATGGGGATTGGCAAGTGGGTCTAAGGGCATTTGATATGTCTGGCTTGCGCTTTGAGGCTGAGGTTTTATAGTTAGAGAGATATGACTAGATTGCATTTCTACTAGAGACAGGGGACTAGATAGACTGCTAAGATAGACTAGTATAGATCATGGAGAGGCAGGAAGAATTAGATATCTGGGTCAATGTCATCAGAAAATTGGGGTGCATCTGTGGGGATGGAACTTGGGTTAGATAACTTTAGCTAGTAAGTTGTGTTTACTAGTAGCGGATGAAGCCTGTGAACTGCTTCTTGTTTTTTTGTACGTTGCTTTATAGTGGGCTTGGCAGTTAGATAGTTTGAGAACAGGGACAGCAACACAGTATCAAGACTAGGACAACCTAACATGAAGCATGTATTAAAGCGGTTTGTGAATTGAGCACATTTACATATTTTTCTTGTTTTCTTTCTTTTTTCTGCTACTGGTGATACTATACCGAGAGATTCAGGCTTTCATTTACAGAGAACAAACTAACTTGGAGTTTGTGCATGGGTTAATTGCCCACAACTCAGGGAGGATTGTTTGGCCTATTATCGGATTTCCGAATCAGACCCAATTCTGTGTCTTCAGTACCTAATAGCTTGTAAATCCTATGATTTATGCATTTTCACACTATGACTACATTTCCATCATAGGATTTTACATATAAATCAAGTACAACTCATACATTTTTTAAGTTGTTTATTTGATAATGACTCAATTAAGTAATATGATGTTATGATTTCAGATGAGTTATGATAGAGACTGATAATAGTATCTTGGATAACTAAGTATTACAAACCCAGTGAGATTTGTAGGTTTGCACAGGATTAGTGTCTACGAATCTTAGGGTTTTGGGTTTTTCACACAATGACTTCATTTGGGTTATGGGATTTCATATATGAGTAATGTACGACTCAGATCTTGTTTATATTGTTAATTTGATAATGACTCGATTGAGTTATATGATATTATGATTTCACATGAGTCACAATAGGGACTTATAAGTATTATTTTGAAATGACTAAGCAGTTGCGGAAAGAACTATATAAGGTGTGCAGGGTAAGAGGATAGTTAATTCTTTACACAACCATTCACTATCATTTTCTACTTAAACTTTATACAATAAAACTACTTTACTCTCTCTAAAGACTCTCTCCGGAAGACCGAGTGTAAGCCTCATTCTCTATATACCTAGTGGAAAAGGAGATCACAAGAAGTATCGAAAGATGGTTTAAGACTTCTTATCTTGATGAATGAATACTGGCGACAAGTATTATTGAAGTGCAATAATACTTCAAAGCATTTATCTTGTTAATCAGATAAAGATAAGATAAGGGTTGTTGCTTGTTGCGCGATATAAGTAAGGAGCATTTCTAACACTAGGTGGTTGTAAAACAAACTATATAAGGAGTATAGGAATGGAGGATAGTTTTTTCACGAACGATCTCCTCTCCACATCCGGCGATTGAAATCTCAACACCATGAGAAATCATTGTCAACTCCACCCATCCCCCTCTCCCCTTCTCTGATGGCCTTGTTGCCTAGAAGAGTTACAATACTCCTTTCTTCTTCCTCTACTATGGCCTCGCCTTGAGAAAGCATTGTCCTAGGAGTTGTTTGAAGGCTCTTCTCGTCCTCCCTCCTTGCCCCGCTTTCCCGAGTCTCGCTTAGCAATTGCCCACAGTCAGCTTTACTCCTTTCTATGTTTACGGTTGGCGTTACGTTGTCCTGACCTTGGTGAGAGTACTTCCTTGGTCTGTTGGCTTGTTCCTTGCTAGGAAAAGCTTTGGTCAGTAACTTATCAGTACTCACCGTCACCTCTTAGTTGGAAAACATTCGGGCATGGCCTGTTTGTCGGTTGTTTCTATCAAGCTATTTTGCCCTCCACCTCCTCTCCTGGCCCTATCGTCTCGTCCCACTGCTCGGTTACAGCCATATCCACATCCTGCCAGCACACTGCCCTTACACAGTTGGCTCCGGTCATTCCTTTTGGCTGGCACCTTCACTGCCTGGTGGCTCCACTCGCCCTCCGCGGCTGCCCACAGTTGCACTCCTCGGTTCTGGCAGTTCATAGTATTGCACTACCTCCTTGAGCTCACCTAATGCCTTGGGTCGTTGTAATTGCCACCAGTTTCTTTCGTGTTATGATTGCCCCTTTCCCGTTCCAGGGTGATGGCCGGCCCCCGCTCGAGATCGTTAGTTTAGTTTACTATTTGGTGTCTTGTTTGGGTTTTCATTCTTATGGGTCTCCTTGTTTCTCTTTCCTTTCGCTTGTATTGGTTAGACGTTTGACTCCTTGTAGTGTGGGTTAGGCTGGGTTTTTGATTCTCAGGGTGTAGGAGTTTACAGCAAGTGGCCTTCCTGTTGTTTCCTGCTGGTGGGGTTTGAGGGTTTTGCTTGGTCGTCCACTTTGGTTAGTCGGCTTTGTACTTCTTTCTTGTCTGCAAGATCATGCGGTTGGGCCCACACCAGAGGGTCTTGGGATGATGGCTTTTTCCGCTGGCGCTGGGTTGGATTGCACAGAGGTTTTTCTTGGCCATAGCTGAAGCTGTATATCTGATTTGTACCTACAGTAGTAAATAAACAAACGCAAGTTGAGGGAAAAACAAAAAAAAATGGAGGATAGTTTTTTGTGCAACTATTCACTATTATTTTCTATATATACTTTTCCAATAAAATATCTTTTATGCTTTCTAATGATCACTACTTAACAAGAAGGTGAACATCTCAACTTTGTAGCTGGCAAGTGGATAAGATATTTGGGAAAGTACTGAAAGAATATACAATTCGATTATGTTCATTGATCTTGACAAGTGAGTACTTAGTACTAGTACTATTAGTTCAAAATAGCACTACTGAAGTACAAACTGTCTATTAATCAAAAACAAGACAGAGGTTATTACTAGTTGGGTGATATAAGCCTGAGCAAGGAGTGTTTCTAACAGAATAGGAGGAAAGTACTTTTCAAATTACTCAGAAAGCTGATACTGACCAAGCAAGTAGAGTTTTAGTTCACTTTAGCACTATTTTGAAATATACAGAAAGCAAAGTATTTTCAGTCACCTGGATATCAATGGGAAAGACTACCAAGCAAAAGACAAACTATTTTGAATATTTGATACTGTTACAACAATCTTCTATTACTTGTTTCTTTTATTTATTTAGTATACTATCAAGAGTGAGGCTAAAAAGTTTCCCATATGTATTATGATCTGACCTTCTTTAATTCTGGAAAATTTTGGTCAACAGTTCTTTACTTAACTATTAAAACATTAGAAATGATATAATACAGTATCCAGAGTGTCTGACACACAGGATGCACAGGATACTGAAAACGCAAACTAACACTCTGGATATAAGTCAACACTAAGCTTGCATTAGGATGCAACCACTTGCCTTACCAAATCTTCAGGATACAAAGGACACAACATCCAATTTTCAGGAATAGTTTAGATGTACTAAGTTGACTCCAGGAAGAGTTCAGATACATTATCTAATATTCTTAAAAGGTTTCCCTTTTCCCCAGTCCTGACCTAAGGTATATTAATTTTCTACTGCTAAAGGACTAATTAGTCTTCTATTGTATTCTAGTTGTAGTTCTACTATATATTCTATTCTGCCATTGACATCTTTTTCAGGAAGAGAAGTTGATTAGTGGTTAATCTAGATAGAATATAGTATAGTGAAGTGTGTCAGGAAGCAAGAGAGGAAATGTAATGTAGTAACAGAGTTCTGGAAGCTCTTTGGTATGACAACTCACATCCAGATGATCCAGACTCTCAGAATACCTATCAGATATTACTTGTATTTGGATGCAGGGGTGATGCACTAGACACAATTCAATTTTATGCTAATAAACCTTGAGCAACTTAATTTACCAAGTGGTATTCTATTATAATAGCTAATATGACTCAGTTTCATAATAAACTCAACTGTATACCTATATTACCAAACATACAGTTTCACTCCTGTACTTTATATTAATGTATATTATTGAGTTTTGCCTTTTAGTGAATTGCAAGTAACTCTATTTAATCTTGATAGTGCCCTATATTACACTTAAAAAGAAGATACTAATCTTATTTTCTGTAAAATATGAGCTATTTTATCATTAACTAATAGACCTTTTACATGCCAAAGTTGAGTATTATTGGTTTACATTGTACAACTTTAGTATATAAAAGGTTTCTCAGTTTTTGATTAAAATAGCTTATATTTTGCAAAAAGTAAGAGAAATATTTTCTGTTTTAAGTTTAACTGAAAAGGATTTTGAAGATTAGTATTAAGATAATTGTGACTTGACAGAACACAAAACTTAATGATAGATGGCCCAGGGGGGAAATAATATTTTGCTAATTTAGTAAAATTATCATTAATATACTAGAACCTTCTTCTTCCCCGGACCTATACTTATGAGTTGACACCTACATCTATATTGCAAAAATGCTAGTTTGAGATAATAATAATAATAAGAGATATTATCTTACTAATTAGTGTAAGAAAGTAGATTACTTAAAACCTGGTCTTGCTTTTCTGAAATATGAGTGCAAATAAGTCTTTCAATATTATTTCTCATTGAGAAACCAGGATTTGTGGGACTTTGGACTGATTTATATATATTGACTAACCTGTAGTTAGCTATTTACTAATATAGGATATAGAATGTCTATACCTACTGTGAATCAGATAAATTAGACCAGTGTTTTCTTTAATTTGCTTCCTTCTCTTACAGGTATGACTATTAATGTCATTCTTGAAGCATTTGGTAACAATCTATAATCAGAAATGAGAGAATCTAAAACTAATCAAATAAGTGGAAGACTTCTTTCTTGTGCTAGAACCTTCCTTCTAAAACTTCTCATCTAATTATAAAAACCTTACTCTCCAATTTCAAGTTACAAAGCAGTAAATATAATATATGAACAGTAGTCCGATTTATCTAATTTCCACTATTTATAACTAGAACTCTACTACTTAGATTATAAAATACCCTAACAGCCTAGAGAAATAACTTGAAGCACAAATTCTTTTACTATGCAATAACCTATTACTCATAATCAAGGCAAAATACACCTTCTTTGTTTTTATTATAGTACCTTTAGGGCTTCAGAAAAAACAGACTTCCAGTCTCATTTTCTAGCAAGTTCTGCTTAACGGACAACAGTAGGGTATCTTTTGTTAGCTTTTCAGGAGAGCTATCTTATGTCTCGACCATTCCTGTAACAGCCCCACGGGGTGGTGCCGTATATCGATAGGATAACGATACAGTCTCTATACCAACGTGCGGTATCTAACGAGACTTAAGCACCAGAGGATTAGACTAAGTTGTTGTAACAAACTTCTTATTATATCGCAACTACTAAGTAGTTCCTAATAGTAGGCATTTGGTAAACCTAAGTAAATACTAAAGATTCTCGAAGCAAACTGAAGAAGTAACTGTTCAACCAGGTATATTGAAAACTCTGTCTGTCGAAGTCTGCCTTCTCTTAGTCCGGAGAATAGCAGGTCTTAAATACACTTGTCAGGCAATCCTGTGCCTTACTTAAACAAATAACAATAAGGCTCCGAAAGTGACAGCCTTGAAACTCCTTAGGTATCAAACCTAACACATGGTGAGTATCAAACAATACTCAAAACCAAACATAAATCATTCTGAGTATCAAACGATACTCAAAACCAAACATAAAACATACTGAGTATCAAACGATACTCAAAACCAAACATAAATCATACTGAGTATCAAACGATACTCAAAACCAAACATAAATCATACTGAGTATCAAACGATACTCAAAACCAAACATAAAACATACTGAGTATCAAACTATACTCAAAACCAAACATAAAACATACTGAGTATCAAACGATACTCGAAACCAAACATAAAACATTGTAACTCAGGTACCTGTACCGGTTACACCCCGAAAACAAAATAAAACCCTTATTTCAAAACATAAAAATCTCAAACATCATTCCTCACTATCGTAATCAGTATCCAAATATGGTTCCCAAAACCCTTTGTCAACCGAAGGTTCAATAACATGAGATTCAAAACCATCCCTAATAGGAGAAAAACAAACTGTAATATACACAGAAAAAACAATAGGAAATTCATCTCCTGGCATGTTGTCAGTCCACCATGCCTGCACCATCTCCATCGAGTTTTCTAGTCCTGCGATAGGTTCCCAAGAGTTCTCGCTTGCTGGATATCCAACCCATTTGACCAAGAATAGGTCTCGTCCATGCCTCTGCCTATGATTCACTATCGTTTCCACTTCACATTCCTGTTCTTCATTGATGTGGATTGGTACTGGTTTAGCATGGGTCCTGCCCGGGAATCGTTGGTTGTCATTAGGGTGGTAGGCTTTGATGACTGAGCAGTGGAATACTCCCTTCTGCCGACGGTACATCCTCGAATCCATACTGACTGTATAGTTCTGTGTATGCTCATCGAATTCCAGTAGTGTAAAGGGTCCTCGCTATCGTGGTTCTAGTTTCCTTGACCTTCCAGATTCTGTCGCAAATTGGTCTCCAAACACCATGACCATTCCGCCTACCTCCACTGACTCATGCACTTTGCTCCTCTTAGCCGCTACCCTGGCGAATCTCGCTCTTGCCAACCTAAATGCCTAGTAGGCCGCATTTCTGATCTCCTGGTGTCTATTGTAGTAATCGTCAGAGGCAGAAACTGCAGAAGGGTAGGTTCGGTGGGTATCAAGTAAAGAATAGTCTCGCCCATATAGCGCTTTATATGGTAACATGTTAATAGTATCTGAGTGTCCAGCGTTTGAATATGCTGTTACTTCAGGAAGGGAGGAGAGCCAATTGGTCTGACGGTTGTTGATAACGTTTCGCAGGGTGGTTTTAAGTTCCCTGATTTTCCGTTCAGCTTGCCTATTGGTTTGGTGGTGGCCGGGCGCCGCCAGGATGTGTTCAACCCCGAGGGTCTTGAGGGTCTGCTTCCAGAATTTGGAAGTAAATCGTGGGTCAGCATCGCAGACAATCAATGTAGGTACTCCATGTGGCGTAAAAATATAGTGCTGGAGTAGTTCTATGGTGGTTACTGCAGTAGTATTGACTGAGGTTGGGATTAGCTAGCTATATCCCACTGCTCTATCCACTACTACCAATACAGAGTCCTTTTCCTTTAGCCTAGTAAAAGCTGCCATGAAATCGATAGCATAACTTGAGATATCTCAGAGGGGAAAGGGAGAGTAAGTGCTTCGTCTTCCGGTAAGGTATTGCTTTCCTTATGTGTCTGGCAAAGTTCACATTTCCTGACAAAATCGCTGAAGTCCTTCCTCATTTCTGGCCAGTAGATATACACGGTAGTAAATCGTAGGTTGCGGTTTGCGCTGTGGTGTCCCCTGTTGTGTATCTCGCTAATCATTAGTTCCTTGAGTGTTGGTCACAAACCTGACTAAGTAAGGAATAAGGTTTCACATGACGCATGGTTATGCGTCATAGGTTTGTGATTTGTTTCACTTGACTCGCACTCGCGATGTCATCGTTATAATGGTATTGGTTGATGTTTCTCACATGACTACGATTGTGGTCATATGATTTATGAACTTTCGCACAGAACTCATATTACGAGTCATGGGTTTCACTCATGTGACGCGAATTGCGCACATGCCTTGTTATTTGGATTATGATTGGTTTAGGTATGTTGCGCAGTTGACTTGTTGAAAGTCAGCTGATGGATTTCGCACATGACTCGCTACGAGTCATGAGGTGGTGTGACTCAAGGGTATGAGTCACCACGGTTAGGGTTGTGGGGGGAACGCCTATATAAAGGGGCCGTGACCGTCGAGTAGTTATCCAAGCTCCCTTCCCGCAATTTCCCCCCCCCTACATTTACGTACGCCTTGCAACACCATCGGCTTCTGGTACAATCTACTTTTCCCACCGAAATCTTACCTGAGCTCAGGCTTCAACAGGTCTCATGGCCTCCCACCCCTCCTCTGCCCACTCCTCCCAGCACTCTTC
>QOVD01009860.1:0-24102 GCA_003521225.1 Tuber microsphaerosporum
GTGGAGCTATTGCGGCCCATGCAGTGATGGCACACGGATTATCTGCGTTTGAAGGGAATAAAGCGGGTGATATGTCGCCGTGTTAATGACCGGCTGGGTGCAGCGGATCTTGGAGGCTGGAGTAGCGCTATCGCTCCCTGATGCCCTCTCTCAGTTGCCCGATCGAGCGGTGCTTTGCTGTATTTATCTAGTTTATTGGGGCTGACGTTGTCCCGTGCGAGCAGTATTTTTACTACTCCCTCGTGACCATTGTAAGCAGCTAGATGGAGTGGTGTTCGGCTGCCGTTATCTGGTTTATCGGGATTGACGTCGTCTCGTTCGAGTAGTATTTTCACAACTCCCTCGTTCCTACTGTAAGCAGCACTAGTGTTCGCAAGCGGCCAGTCCGGCCAGGCTTCGGGTCGACCTGGGTCGGCCTGGGCTTTTGTGGGAGCCGGCCGGGCCGGACTGTGGGCCCCAGGTCTGAGGGTTTTGGTTTGAGAAACGTGGGAGGGGTCAACAAAAAACGGGAGCTCAGCAAACAGACCAGATAAAAATACTGTTGGAATTAACACTTACAATTGGGGGGCTTTGATTCTACTTGGCATACGCAGCCTATAGACAGCCTATCTCTTTATCGTTCAGAGAAATTTTTCGGATATGCGCTCGAGACCATTCGAGGGTCAGAAGGAATCAAGAGGCTATGGAAAGCGAATCGTGTTTGTAATGTGTGTCTTTCTATTGTTAACATGGGAGTCTGGGGAAGGGAAAGGGTGACGTTCGTAAACTCCAAAGTGAACGGACACGAGATGGTGATAGCACTCATAAGTAGTGCTTTACTCTTCGCGTTTCGTTTCATTTCGCATGTGTCGCTTCACCGTTGCACAGCCTTTGTTGGCAACAAACTAAGTCACTTTTAGTAGTCATGAATCGAGCGATAAGGAAAAAGGAGAAAATACCCGATGGCGTCAATTATCTTCGGATATCTTTAGATATCTGTCGGTATCTTCAAATATCTGCAGATGTCACCCACACATTAACAAAATATTGACTAGTCACGTGGAATATACCGAAACCCTACCGGCGCTGCCAGGCACCCATGAAGCCTGCAGGCTTCTCTAAAGCCTGGCCTACGAAGCCCAGGTCTGTCTCACTCTGGCCTGGCCGGCTATCTGCAGGCCGACCTGGCCGCTTGCGAACACTGAATGGGGCTGATGTCAGGGTTAGGAAACTTGTTGCTATTGGCTTTTCCTGGGTGGGGAGGGGTAGGAGGCTTGGGCTGTCTCCCCGATTCGGCTTGAACCTCGCGGCTAGAGGGTAGTGGTATATAAACATAATCATTAAACTACGATATGTCACCACTAGAATACCTTGATTAACATCTAGGCTTTTATCGCTTTTCACGAGTTATCAGAAATACTTGAACTTGATATCTTTTTCTCTACTTGTGTCTAAACAATCTTCACGTCTATTCTTGGGATAGGGGGAAGGGGAAAAGGGAATTGTGGAAAAATTAAGGAAACAGGCGATATGCAAAGAGGATATACAACGAGAAGAAAAGTAAAAGAGGGTGAATATGATGAAAATTTCGAGCCATGTTGGTTTATCTCAATACAATAGAAATATCCCCGGCTAACGCTAAACTCTAGATTGTAAATAAAAATTTATAAATCCTAGCTTGACTACCTAGGAAAATCTATGTAGAGGTTGGGGCGGGTATTTCCTTCGGCCAAAAGAGAAATATTTAAACTGGGGCTCTGTCGTAGGTATTCCCGGGAGGAAGATAAGGACGGGAATTAGCCCAAGGGGAGTTTGGATTGCTGGAAGAGATTGGACGAGGGGCAACAGAGGTGATGAGCGTAATTGTTGAATGTTTGCGGGCCTTGCGGAAGCGCATAGATTACTTGTATTCGAGGAGGGTAAAGAGGGTGATAGCTCCTCCTCCTCATGCCAGGCCGGAGATGGCGGATGCTGGGGGCTGAAGTAGCGCTATCACTCCCTTATTCCTATTCTCAACGGCACAGAATAGTGGCGTTTGGCCGTATTTGTCTGATTGGTCGGGGTTAACGTCGTCCCGTGCGAGTAGTATTTTCACCACTCCCTCGCGTCCATTCGAAGCAGCCCACCAGAGTGGTGTTCGGCCGGATTCGTCTGGTTTGTCGGGGTTAACGCCGGCCAACCCGAGTAACATTTTCACCACTACCTCGTGCCCACCCGTAGCAGCACCCGAGAGTGGTGTTTGACCGTAGTGATTTGATTTATCGGGATTGACGCCCTCTCGTCCGAGCAGTATTTTCACTACTCCTTCGTGCCCACACCTAGCGGCACTCCGGAGTGGTGTGTGGCCGCCATTTTCCGGCGTGTCGGGGTTGACTTCGTCCTGTCTGAGTAGCACTTCCACCACTCTTTGGTGTCCATCCCAAGCAGCGAGATAGAGTGGTGTTTGGCCGCCGTTGTCTGGTTTGTCGGGGTTGACGCCCCCCCGCCTAAGTAGCATTTCCACCGTTCCCTGATGCCCATTCCAAGCAGCGTAATGGAGTGGTGTTCGGCCATCCTTATCTGGTTTGTCAGGGTTGACGTCGTCTCGTTGGAGTAGTATTTCTACCACTCCCTCGTGCCCATTCCCGGCGGCCCACCAGAATGGCGTTTTGCCCTCGTTATTTGGTTTGTCGGGGTTGACGTCGTCTCGTGCGAGTAGTATTTTCACCACTCCCTCGTGCCCGTTCCTGGTAGCCCACGAGAGTGGTGTTTGGCCGTTATTATCTGGTTTGTCGGGGTTGACGTCGTCTCGTGCGAGTAGTATTTCCACCACGCCCTCGCGCCCATAGTAAGCAGCACACAAGAGTGGCGTTTGGCCTTTGTTATTTGGTTTGTCGGGGTTGACGTCATCTCGTCCGAGTAGTATCCCCACCACTGCCTCGTGCCCACCCATAGCAGCACACAAGAGTGGTGTTTGGCCATAGTTATTAGGTTCGTCGAGGTTGACGTCCCCTCGCCTGAGCAGCATTTCCACCGCTCCCTGATGCCCATTCCAAGCAGCATAATGGAGTGGTGTTTGGCCATCCTTATCTGGTTTGTCAGGGTTGACGTCGCCTCGCACGAGTAGTACCTTCACCACTCTCTCGTGCCCGTTCCTGGCAGCCCACCAGAGTGGTGTTTGGCCGTCGTTATTTGGTTTGTCGGGGTTGACGTCGTCTCGTGCGAGTAGCATTTTCACCACACCCTCGTGCCCATTGCGAGCAGCGTGCCAGAGCAGTGTTTGACCGCGGTTATTTGGCAGGTCGGGGTTGACACCGTCCCGTGTGAGTAGAATCTTCATCACACCCTCGTGCCCACTGTAAGCAGCGTAATGGAGTGGCGTATGATTGCCGTTATCTGGTTTGTCGGGGTCGATTTCGTCCCGTCCAAGTAGCATTTTCACCACACCTTCGTGCCCATTGTAAGCAGCGTACTGAAGTGGTGTACTCCCTGCAGAGTCCATTTGGTTGATATCACAACCTTCCATCTCTACCAAGCTAGCTACTATCTCAATAATCCCGAAGAAGGATGCACCATGTAGACTACTGAACCCGGAAAGGTTATCTATATCATACTCAATATTGTGTGCTTTGAAGAGGATTATAATGGATGTGTGGCTGTTGTAATTGTCAAACAGCTCCAGGGCAAGCCGTCCCACACAATCTGAAAGGTCCCGTCTGGCATGAACCCCCCAGTATAGAGAGGAATATTCGAGAAATGGTGTATTATGGAGGTCGGGGGAGTGACAAGTCGGCAAGGCCTTGACCTGCTGGGAATTTAGGTAAGTTAAGCAGGTTTCTGCCATCACCGAGTGAGCTGCACCGAAAAGTTCGGGATGAGCCCGGAGGTATTCTTGAAGGGTAAAGTGGATTAACCGAACTGTAGAAGCCTCCTTTTCTACCACAACAAGTCCTTGACAACAGGCTAGCAGTGTGCTTATTGAAGGAATATTGTCGGTATTGAAAGTCGGCGATCCGAGTTCGACGGCCAGGGCGTGGCTCAGCTCATTGGCTTTCAAGGGCCGCTCCGCGTGAGATATCCACATTAAGGCGGCTATGCCGAGCCTTGTTCTTTCCCCACCCTGTCTCTTTATCCGGCCCAGCGTTGCGCCATAAGCATCCCCCAACCCTAAGCCATCGGTCATTGCGCTGAGCTTTTGTCGCCTGCGATGGATTGTGGTTTCCTGCAGGACCATATCGATGTTCATCCTGACTAGCAAGAATCTAGATATGTATCTGTCAGTGCATGCTTGAGGTAGCTTTCCTAATGTTGTTTCTACATACATATCGGAAACATCTTCCGGAATCTTCTTCAGGATTTCTGCCTCCAAGCTACTATCCATCGCGTCCGGGATTGTGTCCTCTTCTAGCCTAGAGTGGAGATATCTGATAATATCATCTCTCTTGGTGCTTATGCGTAGACTCGTCACTCTTCCGGCAAGGCGCCTTGTGATATCGGGTTGGATATGCGGTCTTCCAGTCACGAATATTCTAGTGCCAGGAGACCTTTGGAGAACTTGGCCTAGCGAATCAAGAATCTTGGCTTGATGTTCTGGCACACATTCGTCGAGAGCGTCGATACATATGAAAGTGCGCTCTTCGTAAACGGTAGTCTGTAGCAGCTTCACAATATCTGAAAGCCGAGGTCCCCGCCCTCCTAGCGCCTTTTTTTGTTTTTGGTATGCTCACGATATCTCCTCCGGGATATTCTCCAGTCCGCCAACCACCTGTTTCAGCAAGGCACCCATCGTGCTCGCGGGGGACTGGTCCTGTTGGACGGCAAAGTCGAAATAAAAACATGCAACGGTAGCATTTTGCTCTCCATCTTGATCACATAAGGTGTCTATCACTAGCGAGCTAACATTGCAGTTGGTCAGCGCTTGCCCTTTTCTTCCATTATCGCGAGGTTCGTCTTTGTTACCTAATATAAGTCTTGCCGACCCCCGGATTTCCATAGCAAAATAAGACTCCGTTATCGGATTCATCTCCCCCTCTACCAGCACACCAGCTTTTGAATTCCTCAGTTTGTAACAGCCATTCTCCTATATTTTCGGCCCTCCCCTGGATGTCTTGATGGCGTGACTTGGGATCAAGTGGGGATAACCAGGCTAGGATATTAGTTCGATCATCAGTAGCTATAAAGTTATTCGACAAGCTAACACTGTAGTTTGTGTTAAAAGAGTGGGTATTATGATTAAAAGATTGCGACATTTCCTCTTTTTCGCAGGTTAGGATATTGTAGATAATGGACGAGGAGAGTCAGCTACATGAATTCTTAAGGGCTGAAGAAAAGCGGGATCATTTGTGCAACCTCACCGATACCTCAGGACCGCCATATCAATTTCCCCCACATTTTTGCCAGCAGCTTCAGTATCAATGACAGCCTTCATCCTCTCAGGTGTGCCTCTATGAGATTCCGACAATAGTCTAGATTTGGTAACCACTGATTTCTGTTTGGTCACGATATTGGGGGTTTAAAATTGCAGGAATTTTCAGCTGAGGAACTTTTTTTCAACCCTGAATGTTCGGTTTATTTGACACCCCCATAGTAGGAAAGGCTGCATCGGTTTACACCGGAGGACAAAAGTGCATGAGTTTTCGTACAACACAACCACCGTCAAAAAAACAGATCACCCCAACACCGGCAAGGCCAAAATCCAACCTAGTGCCAGCAACACAACATGCCGGCACATGCTAAAGAAAGAATATTGATAAGGCTGCAGAGGCCTTGCCTTACCTTGTATAAGCGTACTCTTCTAGGCCGAGAAATAGCAGAAATAGATGCACCGCAAAGCAAGTCTCCTCCAGAGAGCCAGTTAAGTTACCCGGCAGACCCATCAACCATATGTATATGGTGGACCTTGGGGTCCACATTCCCAGCCCCGCTTCCGTTTTTACTAGAATAAATTGCTAGTTCTAAGAGAGACTTGACTTAAGCATGCAGAGACACTATGTAAGTGGTTCATAGAGGCATGGTGGTGGTGATCGGTGCTTTGTGTGCTTTATTTCGTTTTTTTTTCGATGGTTGCACTGCGGAAAAACTCATGCACTTTGTCCTCCGGTGTAAGTGCGATCCTGCTCAGCAGTGATGCACAGCCCAAATCTTGCGTCGCACGAACACCCTTAATAGCCTGTGGTAGAACCACCTCGCTTAGCATACCCGGGACAACGGTGTCTAGCCTTATTAAAGAACTGGTCAAAAAGCCATCACCAAACTTAGAGAATCACAGCATTGCTCTTCCTGAGGTCGATAAAGGTGGGAAGGCGCCCTCTTACCGGGCTCTGGAAAAATAAGGACCATGCCTTTTAATGTTGGTGGCGACCCCCAAGTACAGTACCGGTATTGGTATTTGTGCAGCATAAAAGGGTGTCGGGTTGCTGCAGGTTGCTTGGACGCAAATTAAATACCTGTTTTCGAGATGCTCACTACCGTAGATTCTGGGTAAACTCGACCCGCCGCTATTTCCTGTATGGTAGTTACTATCCCCGGAAAAGCCAATTTGCCACGGGGTTAGTCTTTAAGAGGAGTAGTGGCTGCCTTAAGAAGTATGGCGACGGGCCGAGTTTACCCAGAATTTACGGTGCAGCGGGCTCTCCTGGTCAACAATCGTACCATATCATCAGCCATCAGCAATTAAAAAAATACCACAACTTCTTAGTGTGAAAGATAATAAACATTTACAATCACTCGGCATAAGTCTTGGTGATTGCTAAATACTGAACCATCTCTGTTCATCTAGCGAGTATTTAGCAAGTGGCTGATAATAGTATTGTAACGGTAGATTAAACAAGAGAAGAATTAAACATGAAAATCATTTTAGCAGTACTCTGTATCATAGCTGATTTTTCTATGTGGGGGGGCGGGTGCCGTACTGTTCTCGCCTCGCCTTTGCTAACTAAGCTTTCAAGAAGACTTCTGTTTAGAGACTATATTCTGCAATACAACCTCAGGGCAAACGAAATGTAGACAGAAATTGAAAAAATTTTGGTGTGTGGCTCTTGGGGTAGTAAGTAGTAATATGGTTAACGAGGGGCAGCTGTTGTGGCTGCAACGAAGATACCAGAACAAGGCTCTGCCAAGCATATGCAGTTCAAATTATGCAGAGTAACACGCTTTAGATTGACTTGCAGGTGGTGTGCCGAAGCAGACCCTTGGTTAGTAGTGCAGCATCCAGGGTATCGCGGAGTGTCGGTCAAACGCAGACGCCCTGCATTGAAATGAGGCAACCTTTAGAATACTACGCGCTTGACGGTTAACCTTTTCGGACACCATCCACCCAGAAATTTACAATCAAAAAAGCGAAACCCTTGCATAGAATCATCACCCTCTTCACGCATCCAAAATATAGTGAAGAAAAAGTAAAAAGGATAAAGGGAAAAAGTATAAATAAATTCAGTTAATTGTTATATATTTATGTATTTTTTCTCCATCCTCAGAAAGGCTTTCTATGTGCTGGTTTGCTCTTACTTGGGAGTGGTATGTTTTGAGCGGCTTCTTTATGCGTGAAATTTTAGGAAAGTACCAACAGGGTTCAAATAATTCTTCACTCCTTCTGTCATACTCCCTCGATTTCTTTTCATTGTTTTTCGAGGGATAAAAAGATATGCCAAAGTGAGTAAATATTTTGTTGTTTGGAATATAAGTTTTTTCACAAAAGTTTCACCTTTGCCACAATAGACGGCTGTCTCGCAGCACGAGACGGTGCTAACCGTTAAGGGGGTACGGGCGAGTACTATCCCTTGGCTTGTAGCAGCGCTTTTCCAAGAGCTGATAAGTCATCGGAACAATCTCTATGTCAACAACACCACAAAGAGGAACATGAAAAATCTAAGCAATATATTTAGGTGCTCTATTAGAGTAAATCTCCTGTGAACTCTGAGAAGGATTACTACCGCTGTGGGTGAAACCCCTAGCGAACTATCCAATTGCCCATCGAGTGCTACAACCAAAGAGATCTCTTTAAGAAAATGCCGAGATATGGGAAGTATTTTTCCTTAATCAGAATCAATTAATGGTATTTAGAGAGTATTCTTCCTTAACCGGAAATGCCTTCCTTGGCGTTTCAAACTGAGACATCTTCCGCCGATTTCTTGGGCACGCCGACGGACTAAGGGATAAACAAAGATAATACAGCGTAGTTGGTAGAGTGTTTGCGGAAAAAAACCTAACCCCACTTTAGTCCGTCCATACACACCGAAGCAGAGTCAAGTTTTTTTTACTGTTATGTGATATCGATTGTTCCCAATACGCTAACGTCCGATATTACGATAAACACATTGAGGTAGGCCAGTTTGCAAGGGCATTTGAGTTCCCTATCGGGGGAGGGTAAGCGCATAGGACTCACCGTAGGCTCTGTTCTCAGGTGGAGCCGCAGGGGGGAAGAAACAAGAAAAAAAGATCATAGTGTGCCAGATCGGCAAGTGTCGGAAATGTTACCTTAATATGATCAGTGGTACGGATATGTTGGGCCGGCTGCCAGGCCACTTAGGACTTAAGGAAATAGGAAATGACTAGAGTCATATCGATGTATATTCACGCTACAGATTGATAGAAGTGCCGCAATCTCAGGCGCGTCTATAGGCGAACAAACAAGACAGTAACTATCTTTCTCTTTCTCTCATTGATCAAGTCCCTTTACTTTACGCTTCAACTCCGGCATCTTCTGTGTGACCTCCGACAGCAAGTCCCGGGGCTGGAGCGAGTGAGAGGGTGTGACTCGCTACTACTTAGTGTTCGAACTGCAAGTTTGCATAGCCCACTATGCGATAAGGTATTATCGGACATCTTCCCAAAAATCAGCGCTCTTTAGTAGGTATTGGCGCTGAGGCTTACTAGGATCGCAATAGCTCTGAAAACAAAATTAAAAGATGAAAGAAAGAAGTGTCTAAAGATATCCACTCTGTTGGATGGTTTTCATTCCCATTCGTTCCTTTTCCTACTCGTAAGGGTCTTAGAGCCCCCCGTATATAATAAAATACGGCAACGCTGTCAAAAATCACCGACGATGAAACAGCCCCGCATGCATACGAAGCTTTTTTACAAGTTACCGCGTGTCCTGCAACACCTCCGATACAATATGATAGCAACACACTATCAGCCGCGCTAGTAGATAAAAAAAAAGGAGACTTTGGATCCCTTTGGATATATAGGAAGATGTTGGAATGGGAAGGGTTTAGGGCGGCATGGAAAAATAGGAGAAAATGGAAATCACGATTTAGGCTCTTAGGTCCAAAACCGGCTCCTCCGATTGCGGGTAGGAATATTGTCGATGTAACTCGGTTTTTCCCCCTTCTTAGTGCTACCCTCCAAAATGGTACATGATGGGCTAATATCTATTTCTAAGACCAGGAATAAGAGGTTAGGCTGCATAGGGTGTGTTTTTTTCCGAGTTTATAATATCGGGCTTGTGGAATGGGGCTGATGTTAAGGTTAGGAGACTTGTTGCTATTGGTTTTTCATGGGTGGGGAGGGGTAGGAGGCTTGGGCTGTCTCCCCGATTCGGCTTGAATCTCGCGGCTGGAGGGTAATGGTATATAAATATAATCATTTAACTATGCCATCACTAGAATACCTTGATTACCCTCTAAATTTTTATCGTTTTTCACGAGTTATTAGAAATACTTGAACTTGATATCCTTTTCTCTGCTTATATCTAAATAATCTTCACGTCTATTCTTGGGATGGGGGGGAAGGGGAAAAGGGGATTGTGGAAAAATTAAGGGAATAGGCGATATGCAAAGAGGATATACAACGAGAAGAAAAGGAAAAGAGGGTAAATAACATGATGAAAATTTCGGGCTATGCTAGTTTATCTCAATATAATAGAAATATCCCCGACTAGCGCCAAACTCTAGACCGTAAATAAAAATTTATAATTCTTGGCTTGACCACCTAGGAAAATCTATGTAGAGGTTGGGGCGGGTATTTCCTTTGACCAAAAGAGAAATATTTAAACTGAGGTTCTGTCGCAGGTATTTCCGGGAGGAAGGTAAAGACGGGAATTAGCCCAAGGGGAATTTGGATTGCTGGAGGAGGTTGGACGAAGGGGTAACAGAGGTAATGCGCGTAATTGTGGAGCTGTGGCGGGCCTTGCGGAAGCGGCACATAGATTACCTATATTCGAGGAGGATAGAGAGGGTAATACCCCTCTTCCTCATGCCAGGCCGGAGATGGCGGATTCTGGGGGTTGGAGTAGCGCTATCACTCCATTATGTCCATTCTTAACGGCATAGAATAGTGGTGTTTTGCCGTATTTGTCTAGTTGGTCGGGGTTAACGTCGCCCCGTGCGAGTAGTATTTTCACCACTCCCTCGTGCCCATTCTCAGCAGCCCACCAGAGTGGTGTTCGGCCGGATTCGTCTGGTTTGTCGGGGTTAACGCCGGCCAACCCGAGTAGTATTTTTACCACTGCCTCGTGCCCATCCATAGCAGCACCCGAGAGTGGTGTTTGACCGTAGTGATTTGATTTATCGGGATTGACGCCCTCTCGTCCGAGCAGTATTTTCACTACTCCTTCGTGCCCACACCTGGCGGCACTCCGGAGTGGTGTGTGGCCGCCATTTTCCGGCGTGTCGGGGTTGACTTCGTCCTGTCCGAGTAGCACTTCCACCACTCCTTGGTGTCCATACCAGGCAGCGAGATAGAGTGGTGTTTGGCCGCCGTTATCTGGGTTGTCGGGGTTGACGTCCCTCCGCCTAAGTAGCATTTCCACCGCTACCTGATGTCCATTCAAAGCAGCACGATGGAGTGGTGTTTGGCCATCCTTATCTGGTTTGTTTGGGTTGATGTCGTCTCGTCCGAGTAGTATTTTCACCACTTCCTCGTGCCCATCCCAAGCAGCACACCAGAGTGGGGTTCGGCCGTCGTTATCTGGTTTGTCGGGGCCGACGTTGTCTCGCTCGAGTAGTATTTTCACTACTCCTTCGTGCCCTTTCAAAGCAGCCCACCAAAGTGGTGTTCCGCCGTTGTTATCTGGTTTGTCGGGGTTGACGTCGTCTCGTCCGAGTAGTATTTTCACCACTTCCTCGTTCCCCTGGTGGGCAGCACACCAAAGTGGTGTTCTGCCGTTGTTATTTGGTTTGTCGGGGTTGACGTCGTCTCGTCCGAGTAGTATTTTCACCACTCCCTCGTGCCCAAAGTAAGCAGCACAATAGAGTGGCGTCTGGCCCTTGCCATCCGGCCTGTCGGGGTTGACGTCATCTCGTTCGAGTAGTATTTTCACCACTGCCTCATGCCCACCCGTAGCAGCACATAAGAATGGTGTTTGGCCGTCATTATTTGGTTTGTCGGGGCTGACGCCGTCTCGTTCAAGTAGCATTTTCACCACTGCCTCGTGCCCACCCGTAGCAGCACACAAGAGTGGTGTTTGGCCATTGTTATCTGGTTTGTCGGGGTTGACGTCGTCTCGTCCGAGTAGTATTTTCACCACTCCCTCGTGCCCACAGTAAGAAGCACACATGAGTGGCGTTAGACCGTCGTTATCTGATTTGTCGGGGTTGACGTCGTCTCGTCCGAGTAGCATTTTCACAACTCCCTCGTGCCCATTGTAAGCTGCCCACCAGAGTGGTGTTAGGCCTTTGTTATTTGGCTTCTCGGGGTTGACGCCGTCCCGTGCGAGAAATATTTTCACCACTCCCTCGTGCCCATTCCTAGCAGCCCAATGGAGTGGTGTACTACCTGTAAAGTCCATTTGGTTGATATCACAACCTTCCATCTCTACCAAGCTATCTACAATCTCAATAATCCCGAAGAAAGATACACAATGTAGACCACCGAACCCGGAAAATTTATCCACATCAACGCCCCATATATTCTGTGCTTTCAAGAGAATTTTAGCGGATATGTGGCTGTTGTAGTCTTCAAACAGCTTTAGGGCAAGCTGTTTCGCACAATCTGAAAGGTCCCGTTTTGCATGAACTCCCCAATATACGGAGGAATATTCGAGAAATGGTGTGTCTTGGAGGTCAGGGGAGGGGCCAGTCGGAATAGCCTTGATGCGCTGAGAATTCAAATAACTTAAGCAGGTTTCTGCCATTGTCGAGTGGGCTGCGCCGAAAAGGCTGGGATGGGCCCGGAGGTATTCTTGGAGGGTAAAGTGGATTAACCGGACCGTGGTAGCCTCCTGTTCTACCACAACGAGCCCTTGACAACAGGCTAGTAATGTAGCTATTGAAGGAACGTTGTCGGTATTGAGATTCGGCGATCCGATTTCGACTGCTAGGGCGTGGCAGAGGTCGTCGGCTTTCAAGGGTCGCTCCGCGTGAGATATCCACATTAAAGCGGCCATACCAAGCCTCGCTTTCTCCTCACTCTGTCTCCTTATCCGATCCAGCGTTGTACCATAAGCATCTCCTAACCCTAAGCCATCGGTCATTGCGCTGAGCTTTTGTCGCCTGCGATGAATTGTGGTCTCCCGCAAGACCACATCGATGTTCAGCTTGACCAACAAGAATCTAGATATGTATCTGTCAGTGCATGCTTGACGTAGCTTTCCTAGTGTTGTTTCTACATACATATCGGAAACATCTTCCGGAATTTTCTTCAGGATTTCTGCCTCCAAGCTACTATCCATCGCATCTGGGATTGTGTCCTCTTCCAGCCTGGAGTGGAGATATCTTATTATATCATCTCTCTTGGTGCTTATGCGTAGACTCGTCACTCTTCCGGCAAGGCGCCTTGTGATATCGGGTTGGATGTGAGGTCTTCCAGTCACGAATACTCTAGTGGCCGGAGACTGTTGGAGAATTTTGTTTAGCGAATCAAGAAACTTGACTCGATATTCTGGCACACATTCGTCAAGAGCGTCGATACATATGAAAGTGGGCTCTTTGGAAGATGCAGTTTGCAGCATCTTAACAATATCGGAAAGCCGAGGTCCCCGCCCTCCGAGCGCTTTTTTCTGCTTCTGGTATGTGTGCAATATCTCTTCCGGGATCTCTTCCAGTCCGCCAACCACTTGTTTCAGCAGGGCGCCCATCGTGCTCGCGGGAGACTGCTCCTTTTGGACGGCAAAGTCGAAATAAAAGCATGCGACGGTGGCATTTTGTTCTCCAGCCTGATCACACAAGGTGTCTATCGCTAGCGAGCTAGCATCGCGGCTGGTTAGCACTTGCTCATTTCTCCTATTCTGTGAGGTTCGTCGTTGTTACCTAATATACGTTTTGCCGACCCCCGGATGCCCATAACAAAACAAAACTGCTTCATTGGATTTACCTTCCCCAGCACCGGCCTGCCAGCTTCTGAATTCCTCAGTTCGTAAGAGCCATTCTCCTATATTTTCGGCCCGGCGATCTTGGATGTCTTGATGCCGTGACTTGGGATCTAGTGGGGATAACCAGGCTAGGATATTAGATCGGTCATCGGCAGCGATAAAATTATTCGACACGTTGACGGTGTTAAAAGAGTTGATATTATGACTAGAATATTGCGACATTTTCTCTTTTTTGAAGGTTAGGATATTGTAGATGATGGGCGATGGTGAGAGTCGACTGCTGGAATTCTTAAGGGCTGAAGAAAAGCGGGGTGATTTGTGCAACCTCCGGGATGCCTCGGCCCGTCTTGTCAATCTCTCCCAGATTTGTGCCAAGAGCGCCCTGGCTGTGATTATCGTATTAAGGGTAGGAAATGCTGCACTTAGTTAAGAGAGATCCTGCTCTGCTAATATGGCAATGCATACGACAAATCTTGCCCTGCGCTGCACGGAGGCTCTAAAGCGCCCGTAGTTGGATCCACCCCTCGAGTAAATTAGTTCAGTATCCTTGGCACGGTTATATGCAGGACACGCATATTAAGCCTGAATGACTGGGCCGAAAAACATATGCTACATATCACCAAGCTTGGAGAACCACAGCATAGCTCTCCCTGCGGTGGATACAAGTGGGAAGGCGCTCTCGTACCCGGTTCTGGGAAGATAAGGACAATCCCTTTGCTATTTTTTGCGACCGCCAAGTACTCATGCAACACATAATGGTGCGGGTCGCTGTAGGTTGCTACATTTCTCATAGGAGCCCATCTTTCAACTGGGCTAATGATTGGGGTATAAATTTGTTGAAGCTGTTCGGCTGACATAAAGAGGAATTCGGGGGGGGTCGACAAATAGTATTTTATCTGAGCCTAGGTTAATAATGCAGGATCCAAGATTTGACTTACTGCTAAATAAGGGTCCGTTTACCTATACGGTCGTCTAACAGCACGAGAAGGTGCCGACCGTCAAGGGGGGCGTGACGGTTGGACGGGTACGGGCAAGTGCATGGTGTTTACCTACCGTAGCGTGCCGTCTATTGTCCGGTGGGATTTCCAAACGCACCTCCAGGGCAACGTCATGCTTTAGAGCCTGTTGGCAAAAATGGGACTGT
Organism: Tuber microsphaerosporum; assembly: GCA_003521225.1. Taxonomy (NCBI): domain Eukaryota; kingdom Fungi; phylum Ascomycota; class Pezizomycetes; order Pezizales; family Tuberaceae; genus Tuber; species Tuber microsphaerosporum. The sequence continues at coordinate 14,352 of QOVD01009860.1, forward strand.
TCCGTTCGGCGACCGTTTCTACTGTGAAAAGAGCGTTCTTTCCGTTTTGAAACGGAAGCAAAAGGGTCATTTTTATAGGGGAACGGAACGGAACCATTGTATCCAAACAGGCTCTTAGCGGTCTGGCTACAAGAATTCAGGACGGTAGAAAATTAGGTAAACATTGGCTCGCCGCCTATCGGGGATTTATGTCGGTTGACACAGCACCCCCTAGTTTTACAACCCAAATTTTAAAACCAGACTGTTTGGTAAACCTGCCCTAACTAACCGAGATAGTGGAGTCAATCTCCTGTGAACTCTGGAAGGAACCACCGTATCGCCTAAAATATTGGCGAATTATACCTCAAAACATGAATAAAACTAATAGTTAATAGCGTGTGCGGAATAAAAACATAACCTTGTTTTAGTCGGTCCATACACAATAAAGAAGAGATAATTTTTTGGAGCTAGGATTTACTGTATAGTAGGGGTATTCAAAGTTAAAAGTGTAGCAAAAACTTAGCTTACTTTATGGTTTCATGTAAGCATGGCATGTCCAGAAACCGTTAACTTACTATGACATTACTCAACCCAAAGATACTTGTTTTTTCTGTTTGGTACGGAGGTCTGGAGGTCAGTAACGAGTAAAAGTTGGTAACCATAACTGAAAACTCATAGATTATGTCAGTGGCCTTTGGCTAATAATAAAAAAAGTGAAAAATTTGAGGGAAAATAGCAAGTGACCACAAGCCATCAACCAAAATTTTCACATTTCATGCTAAACTTTACTCATACATTTTGTTTTTCAAACACACAAAATTTAGGGGTTCTCAACTATAATACTTTGATTTCTCTGATACCGTTGGCCTATCACCTCTGGTAAGCTAATGCAGGTTCTAGTATCTACTTGTCCCTTCTCTTTTCCCTTTTTAACTTTGAATACCCCTAGTATGATATTAGTTGCTTACCATAGGGTAACCTACGGTACTCTACTATGACCCCATTAGGAGCAGGAAATGCCACACCTGTTTAAGTACTATCTCGCCGTATAATCCAATAACGTCTTCCACGCCATATCGAGCGCCGGGCATTGCGAGCCATCTACAAGTTTAGGCAATGTGATTAGCTAAACCTCAGTCCAGATTTAAATAGTGGCTAGTATTAAAAACCGACTTTCCGGTTGAGGAAGTCTCACCGCCAAAGTACCGCAAACCGCCCTTAACCGTACTCGCCCCCCTCCCTAATCACTAAAATCACCTCAAAGTCTCAACTGACAATGACTTGCAAAAGAAACCGTGGTCTCACTGCAATCCTTCGTCGTCGTTCTCTTCCTGTGATAAGGAAAGGAAAGAACAAGCGAAAAACACTCCTATCAGCCACAGCCTCAGCCGGGTAAGCCCGATACCTCACAACCAAGCCAGCAACCGCGCAACCATAACATGCCATCAAATCCCGCCTACCGCATATGCCACCAAACTCAATATTTTCTCTGGTAGCTAATCAAAGCTCCTTCATGAACTATTATATCATCCGTATTATCTAAAAATCAAAAATCACGTAGCGAAAACAAAACTAACTGACCCAAGCCAAATTTTATCCCTCCCAGTATTTGGGTGGATGGCTCGCTCGCAATGGCGTGTGAGACGTTAACTCACATCACAAATCTTGCACCGCCGTTCACCAAAACCCTAAAGCGCCCTTAGCTGGATCGACTACTCGCGCCGAGAATAGGAACTGGGGCAGTTGCCACAACCATTTTCCTCGCCAGAGTTACTTGCAAACTATCTTGACAACCACAACGAGAACTACAACCACAATTATGAGAATAGAAGCAATTGAAAATAATAAAAGTAAATGCAACCCATGAAATAAGCTTCCACCCAGATAGCTATAAACCTGACGCATTGTTTTTGGTGGGGTTGGAGGTTTCGGCGGAGAGAAAACTTTTTGGGATGGTGTGGCTGGTTGCGACAGGTGTCCCAGTTCTTATTCTCGGCGCTAGTAGTTTAGAATAAATGCATTACAAGTACATCAAGCCTTATCAATGATTCAGTCGAACTGCCTACCGGTAAGTTAAATATCACCTAACTTTAGACCCCAATGGAGATATAAGAGGGGGATCGAGGGGGGTGGGGATGTTTACACTGGCATGGCGTAAAAGCAATTAGAGGGAGGTGGTTGATTCTGGAAGTTCCGGGAGTGTCAGAGATCGTGCAGGTGCATTACAGATTATTCGGGAGTTCAATAGATCGTTTTAGGCGCCTAGATATTTTTATGGAAAAGAATCAAAATATTTTACCAAAATGTCTTTCTTTTATTCTCATAAGAGTGTACCGAGAAAGCGGGACATGTGGGGAGATACCGGTAGGTGTGGTGATCTATGAAAGGGTCAAGACGAGCTATTTGTGTCTCACTTATACACCTGTCACACCGTTGTTTCAGCTTTTTAGAGAGCGCGAATAAAATAGCGAAAGTTACACCCGATACCCTTCCTTCTATCTTACACAGTTCCCAAGTTCTAAGGGAATCCTCTCTCTAACTTACCGTCTATCACAACGCGACCCACTCCCCAATCCTGATAAAGGTGAAGAAAATTAAAACACCTTATGAATCTTTAAACAAATAAAAAATTAAGCCCCCGCATTGAGGATACAAAATATTCTGAATTTAATTTGATTCTTCGGTAGCACTCTCTATAATCATAAGCGATGGAGATGATCTATAACTTATATCTAAAACCATATATAAAGAAGGGCTTGGCTAGGTTATGGGTTCTTTTTTTTCCTTTCAAGTTTATCGCAGGAGCCTCGGAATGGAGATTTGGTTTTGGTGTTAAGTCGCTTCTTGCTACAATTGTCTCTCCTGTATGGGTAAGAGTAGGAGGTGTGAGCGGTCTTGAGAATTTTGCTTCAAGGTCGCGGCTGCAGGGTAGTGATATCGACAGGATTTTGTTGAACTGTGCCCTTGGTGGGAAAATATAATAACCATGTCTTGGGTAACAACTAGATTTTAGCTTGCTCTTGACGAACTGTTGGAGATACTTGAACTTTATATTTTTTTTCTCTATCTATATCTAAATAACCCTCATGTGTATAGTTTAGAGGGAATAGAGAAGGGGAGAACAAAGGAATTGCGAAAAAATTAAAGAAAAAAATCGTTATGCAAAAAGGTTATGCAACTGGAAAACAAGGGCGAAAAGTAAATATTGGCTTATTTCAATAGAATAGAAATGACCCCCACCAACGCCAAACTTTAAACTAAAAAATAGAAATCGATAAATCCTGACTTGGGTATAATAAAATTTGTGGGGGCTTGGATAGGTGCTTCCTTCAACCAAAGGAGAAGTATTTGGGCTGAGGCTCGGTATCTGGTGTGTTTGAGGAAGAAAGGAACAGCGGGGGTTTGAGCTGCGGGAGGAGGTTGCAGGGGGGCAAGAGGGGGGAAGTAATCGCAGCGGTAAAAGTGCTGATGGAGTCGTTCCGGCCATAGCGGAAATGGCCCATCGGTCATCCGGGCTTGAAGGGGGTAAATAGAGCGGTAGCTCTTAGCACTCAGGCGGGTTGGGCTGATTCTAGGGGCTGAAGTAGCGCTATCACTCCCTGGTGTCCAAACTTAGTAGCATAAAAGAGTGGTGTTTGGCCGTTGTTGTCTGGTTTGCTGGGGTTGACGTCGTCCCGTCCGAGTAATATTTTAACCACCCCCTCGCGGCCATAACGGGCGGCAGCCCAGAGTGGTGTTTGGCCATATCTATCTGGTTTGTCAGAGCTGACGTCATCTCGTCCGAGCAGTATTTTCACCACTCCCTCCTGTCCACCAAAAGCAGCGCTCCAGAGTGGTGTATGGCCGTAGTTACCTGGTTTGTCAGGGTTGACGTCGTCTCGTCCGAGGAGCAGGGCCACCATCCCCTCGTGCCCACCCCTAGCAACATAATGGAGTGGTATTTCACCGTGAATATCTGGTTTTCCGGGGTTGATGCCATCCCACTTGAGTAATATTTTCATCACTCCCTCCTGGCCATAAACGGCAGCATAATGGAGTGGTGTTCTGCCGAGGCTCTCTGGTTTGTCGGGGTTGACATCGTCCCGTCGGAGTAGGATTTTCATCACTCCCTCGCGGCCATACATGGCAGCGTAATGGAGCGACGTTTTGCCGAACATATCAGGTTTGTTGGGGTTGACACCGCCCCGCTCGAGTAATATTTTTACTACCCCCTCGTAGCCTCCTTCAGTAGCATCCAAGAGTGGTGTTCGGCCGCTGATGGATGGTTCGTCCGGGTTGACGCCGCCCCGTTCGAGGAGCATTTCCACCACCCCCTCGTGGCCGTTCCGGGCGGCGCTACAGAGTGGTGTTTGGCTGTATTTATCTGGGCTGTCGGGGTTGACACCGTCTTGTTCGAGTAGGATTTTCACCACTCCTTCGTGCCCATTCTGGGCAGCACCCCAGAGTGGTGTTCGGTCGTCGCTATCGCGTTTGTCGGGGTTGACGCCGTCTCGTTCGAGCAATATTTTAACCACCCCCCCATACCCTCTCCTAGCAGCATGATGGAGCGGTATTCGCCCGGAATTATCTGGTTTGTCGGGGTCGACGCCGTCCCGTCCGAGTAGTGTTCCAACTACTCCCTCATGCCCATTCAAAGCCGCCCAATGGAGCGGTGTATTTCCCGTAAAATCCATTTGATTGATATCACAGCCTTCCATCTCTACCAAATAGGCTACAATCTCGAAAATTCCGAAGAAGGATGCACAATGTAGACCGCTGAACAGGCAAATTTTATCGGAATCCACAGCATACCAATACATTTTGTGTGCCTTCATGAGGATTTTTGTGGATATATGGTTGCCGTAGTCGTCAAATAGCTTCAACGCGAGCAGTTTTGCGCGATCTGAAAGGTCTTTTTTTGCGTGCACTCCCCAATACAGAGAGGAATATTCGAGAAATGGGGTGTCTAGGAGATCGGGGGAGGGATTGGTCGAGAGGGCCTTGACCTGGCGGGAATTCAGATAACTTAAGCATATTTCTGCCATTGCCGAGTGAGCCGAGCCGAAAAGCTCGGGATGAGCACGGAGGTACTCTTGGAGCGTAAAGTGAATCAACCGGACTGTGGAACCCTCCTTGTCTACCACAATAAGTCCTTGACAACAAGATAGCAGTGTGCTTATTGAAGGAATATTATCGGTATTGAGATTCGGCGAGCCTATTTCGACCGCTAGGGCATGGCACAGTTCACTGGCCTTCAAGGGCCGCTCCGCATGAGATATCCACACCAGGGCGGCCATGCCAAGCCTTGCTTTCTCTCCACCCTGTCTCTTTATCCGACCCAACGTTGCGCCATAAGCATCCCCCAAACCTAAGCCGTCGGTCATCGCGCTGAGCTTTTGTCGCCTGCGGTGGATCGTGGTTTCTTGCAGGATCGCATCGATATTTAGTGAGACAAGTAGAAATCTAGATACGTATCTATCAGCGCATGCTTGAAGTAGCTTCCCCTATATCGTTACTTCTACATACATTTCAGATACATCTTCAGGAATTCTCCTCAGAATGTCCGCCTCCAAACTACTGTCCATCGCATCTGGGGTTGTGTCCTCTTCCAGCCTGGTGCGCAGATATCTGACAATATCTTCTCTCTTGGAACTTATGGAAATGGTCGTTACTCTTCCAGCAAGACGCCTTCTGATCTCAGGTCGAATGTGCGACCTTCCTGTCACGAATATTCTAGTGTCCGGAGACTTCCGGAGAATTTGGCTGAGCGAATCCAGAAGCTTGACTCGATGTTCCGGAGTACATTCGTCTAGAGCATCGATGCATATGAACGTGCGCTCTTTGGAAGAGGCAGTCTCTAGCATTTTTATAATATCGGAGAGCTGGGGTCCCCGCCGGCCAATTGCTTTTTTTTGTTTTTGGTATGCTCGCGATATCTCCTCCGGGATCTCTTCCAGTCCGCCAACCACTTGTTTCAGCAGGGCGCCCATCGTGCTCGCCGGGGACTGCTCCTTTTGAACGGCAAAGTCAAAGTAAAAACATGCAACAGTAGTATTTTGTTCATCAGCCTGATCACACAAGTAGTCCACCACCAACGAACTACCACGGCGACTAGTTAGCGCTTGCCCTTTTTCTTCTCCACGAGCTCAGCCTTTGTTACCTTATATATGTCTTGCCGACTCCCGGATCACCATAACAAAACAAAACCGCATCATCGGATTCACCTTCCCCACCACCGGCCTGCCAGTTTCTAAATTCCTCAGTTCGTAAGAGCCATTCCCCCACATTTTCGACTCGACGATCTTGGATGTCTTGATGCCGTAACTTCGGATCGAGTGACGATAACCAGGCTAGGATATTAGATCGATCACCGGCAACTGTAAAGTTATTCGACACATTGATAGCCGTATAGGTGTTCAAAGAGTTGGTGTTATTACTGAAAGATTGTGACATTTTCTCCCATTCGCAGGTTATGACATTGTAGATGGGGCGCTGAGGTGGGTCGGCTTCTGGAATTCTTGGAGGCTGAAGAAAAGCGGGGGCTTTTGTGGAACCTCGCCTATACAAGAGTCCAGGATTATGTCTTGGTAAGGAGCAGGGGTGTTGATGCTGATTTAGTCGAAATTGATGGCACGCCGCAACCAGCTTGTCTGGAAATGCAAACTTTTCGTCGCTTAAGGGCTTGGAAAGAATGGCTTTTCTTATTAGTGTGTTGAACTAGGCGCCAGGCGCCGAATCCATCGATTATATCTTCAGAACTGACGAAGGAAACAGAGACAACATTAAGGGTATTTGTATTTTATTACCAAAGGAGAATCTCGTTAGGGTTGGGGTTACAAAAAATTGATGTTATCATAATTGATCTGTGTTCGTCACCCGCGCAATTTCGTCATATGCGTGGAGGCACGATGGAGACCTTACCGGTGTCCCGGTTGTGCTGGGTATTAACTCTCTCGGGAATCCCTCCGATTGGCTCCAAGCTCTGCTCGGCCACTCAGGGAGCAGTGTTTGCTTCAGCCGCTGGGCTAAGAGGGCGACAAGCTTTCGCTCACACCCTACACTGCAAGCAGCGCGGCACCACAAGAACTGCAATTGAACCTCGCGCTGTGATGTCCGAAATTCCTTCTCTTTGATAGCAAGAGCGCTGCGAAAACTGACAGCCTGAGCTCTAAGCCTAACTTGAAATAAATGATATAAAAAAAAGCACTGTACCAGTATGTACCTTGCTAACAAAGGCAACTCCAACGTCCTAGCGCGAGGTTCAATTATTCTAGTTCTTACAGTAATGCGCACCACAAATCTTGCGCGGCGATGCACGGATATCCAAGCACTATGAGTTGAATTGACGAGCTTAGGGCCCGTTTACCTATGGCCATCTAGCAGCACGAGACGGTGCCAACCGTTAAGGGGGGTTTGACGGTACGGGCAAGTAAAAGTAGATGGTGTTTACGATATATACCTGCGGTAGCGTGCGGTCAAGTGTTCAGTTGGGGAATTCAAAGTTAAAAAAGAAAAGTTTTCAGTGAATGTAAGGGACAACCTTGCATTAGTGTACTTGACTGAATTAGCCAATAGTGTGAGCTTACGAAAGGTGACATATTTGGGTGCCCCATCAAAGAAAAAAATATCAAAATGATATATGTAATTACTATAGAGAGATATATTAGTAGATATTAAAATGAAAAGGTTATATTGATAAGTCCATAAAAAGTATGGGAAATATCATGAGATTGAGAAAACTCTGCATCGGTAACTTGGCCCTACAAGAGAGGCAACAATTTAGCAACATCAATAGAGGGATTTCGCAGCGAGTAATTTGGTTAGTTCTAGCTTGTTGCGACGGCAACGGGTCACAGGTTAGGGCTCATGTCGCACTTAAGAGATAGCGTACACTTAAAGTTCGGGTAGCTAAGCTAGGAAATGCCGAATTTTCTTGGTTAGGTAAACAATGGCAACCCACCCTAACCCATGTTACGACAAGCAAACATCATAGCTAACTTCCCCGAATCTGCGAAATCCCTATTTTTCAAGTTAGCTTGTTGCAACAATAAACACAGTTGTCACAGAGATAGCGATCCCTAACTTTGCGTTGCGAAATCTCTCTAATGATAGAACATGCTATCTGGACGAAGGCAGAGACAGAACAGCTAGTTCAGTGGCTGGAGGAGCCAGATAATTTACGGAAAATGAAAAAAGGCTCCAGAGTGTCCAAAAAACAGGCGATCGGTGAGATGGCAGCAAGAATTCCTATGAAGCTACCAGTTGAGGTTAGATATAAATACGACAATCGGCTCAAATCATCTCGTGAGGCAGTTAAGGTAAATTGCCAATCAGGATTAGGTCTCACTGCAAGGGATTGGCTGAAGGGAAAAAAGGCTTACGAGGTAAGTAATCGCATAAGTACCTTATTAACTAATTGTAACGATCCTTTTCCTCCGGGCGATACTTGCAGCAGGTAACAACTCCGAGATTCTCGTACCCTACTTTGATAGCCGAATACACTTGCTTCTATCGTGTAGTTAAGAACTCGCTAAGAGACTCTTCTCTTGATGCGCCAGGAATCGTGATAGTAAAGATAACTTGAATTGATAGTTTAAGAAAGTACTTAGATGGTTGCGTGAGGAACTAACTACTCTTCGGTTTTTATAGATTTGATTCGTTTACTAAGTAAGAACTAACTAGGTACGAAAGCTAACTAAAACCGCTAGGTATGAAAGCTAAAAACCTCCAACTACTGTCCATCCTGTGCGCCCGATGCTAAAACCCTCTGACCCTGCCCGACAACGTAACTACTTTGTGTAGAGGTAGAAATCAAAGTCCGGTACTATGGGTAGAACCTACAAAGGAAACAACAGGCCAGACAACTTCGAACCAAATAACCTCCGCAGACGTGCAGCGCACCAAGAGAAAAACCAAAACGACAGTGAGAAACCTATGAACCAACAAAGAAGACTTCAAGCCCAGCATGAAAGAAACCCCCAATACCAAACTGTAGGCTATACCATCGGACCTGAGCACACACAAGGGGTAATGATACCCGGACCATATAGGTCGGGAACAGGGGCTGAAGGAATCCCAGCAGGAGATCCATACGACGAGTCGGCGCGGCGGAGACGTGTGGCGTAAGGAAATGCCCTAAGGGGCCACCGGAAAGCGAGGCCCGGAGGGGTGCATAGCCCGAGGGGGAGGGGCGGTAGGTGATAACCACATACAACTAACCAGTTTCACTGCTACGCACTCAGCCATGACAGATCCCAAGGCCAGAAGGGTAGGAGGGACAGGGACCCAGAGGAGGAGATGAGGCTCGAGCCACATGAGAAGGGGACCCCAGGGGAGGAATGCCGAGGGGGGCAAGAGGAGCCACCTGGTAGTAGGGTACCAGCCAGGGAGCGTATTGTAGCTGTGACAGAGCAACTGGACGAAACTGAGAGGAGGAGGGAGGCTAGAGCCAGAGGAAAGGATGGCGGAGGGGTAGACACAATCAAGAAGTACGAGACCGACTGACCGAAAGGAGATCACAGATTTTCGACAATGCCGACCGTACCAAAGAGAGTTCCCAGCCGGTAGTGCAATACCAGGGAGCAGAGCCACCGGGGCCACTACTTCACCGATAGCCAGAGACTGCAGAAGACCATTGACGAGAAAGGGGTTGCCGACCGTGTGCAAGCGCTAAGGGAGGGCAGCGAAGCGAAAGCGAGGAAGGAGAGAGGAGCGACCGTGAACCCCCTAGACAAAGACTGCCCGAGAGCAAGGCCATCAGGAGGGGAACAGAGGGGAGAGGGGAGCGCACATG
>QOVD01009864.1:0-11787 GCA_003521225.1 Tuber microsphaerosporum
GTTGTGAAGAAGATAGGACGGAGTTGAGGGTAAACCACTAGTTGCGCACACATGTTTGTTAGTCCCATTTAGTTAGCAGCGGCGCGCATCTGAGAATAGAACAAGTTCTCTCACATCCACCACGTCCACCCATCCAACACAAAGTTTTTCCTCTTAATTTATGTTCGGTTAATTTTGCCCACACCCAATAATTGAGTTGCCTTCGGGAAGATGATAAGTTAGTGCTCAAGTGAAGCAGCGCGTGGGAACAGACTGAAGCGGAGTTGATTTTTCTTTTTTTACACGAACCCTACTAGTCATAGAGTATCTTGGGGCAGAGCACTGCAAAGTTGGCAGGGGGTCTTTTAAGTTATCGGAGTGGGAAGAAGCAATCCAATTATGCTAGAACTGGCGCCCCCTTACACACCTAATTTTGCAGAAATATCCATGACCTACTCCCTCTGTTAAGAAACTCACGTTCCAATCGCCGGGTAGACTGAGAGTGCTATCCAGATGGCACACCCCTTCAGGGTCTGCTGGAGATTTACGCTGTAATTTCGGTTAGCTACCGTAGTGTACTGTAGTGGTACTATAGATCTTGGATCCTGAATCATCCTGGTCTTTAATCGAAGGCGATTCATCACATTCAAGGACTCTTGGAATTACTGGCTATGTCAGCCGTCGAATGGCATTTGGTTCCGACGAGTTTACGCCTGGAAAGATGGCCTGTAAAGATTTCGACCAATTCATTGATAAGGCTCGACGTGCTTGTATTCTATCAAGCTACACGATTCCACCAGAGGTAGTGAGTGCTCGTTGGCTACAGCGATGGATTTGCGCCGCGCCACAGGCTACCATTTGAAAGGGGTAGCATTTCTGGCTGCAGATGCGGTGATCGCAAGTGGGGTGTTGTTGACATGACTTTGGGGAGATTGATTGCATTATCCACAGGTATCATGAGGTTCCACAAAAGACCCCGCTTTTCTTCAGCTCCCAGCGATTCCAACAGGCCAATTCAATTACCCATCCTCCACAAGTTTCCGAACAGCGAAGATGTCTCAATATCGCTTTCACGAAAATACCAACTCCTTCAATAATACCAACTCGTTTAAAAATGTCTGGAACAACTGTACTGTTGCCGATGACCGATCTCAAATGTTGGCCTGGCTATCCCCGCTAGAGCCTAGGCTACGGCACAAGGACATCCAAGAGAGCCGGGTCAAGTACGTAGGGGAATGGGTGTTGCACACTGAGGAATTTAAAAACTGGCACGCGGGTAATGTGGGAAGTAGATCCGACAGTGCAGTATTGTTTTGCTACGGGAATCCGGGGGTTGGGAAGACCTTTATTAGGTAACAAGGATGAACCTCAATGGATGGAAGAGGAAGGGCAAGTGCTGACAAGCTGCGATGTCAGCTCATTGGTGATCGACAGGTTATGTGATCATGCTGGACCACTGAATGCCACCGTTGCATGTTTATACTTCGACTTCGGGGCCCAAAAGGAGCAGTCCCCTACGAGCATGCTGGGTGCCCTGCTAAAACAGCTAGTTTGCGGGCTAGATGAGACCCCGGAGGAGATATCACGAGCATATCAGGACCAGAAAAGTGCGATTGGTCGGCGAAGACCCCAGCTTGCGGATGTTGTGACAATGCTGCAGACCACCGCTTCTAGAAAGCGCACATTCATTTGCATCGACGCACTCGATGAATGTGCGGCAGGATACCGAGTCAAGCTGCTTGATTCGCTACATCAAATTCTACAAACGTCTCCAAACACTCGAATATTCGTGACCGGCAGACCACACATCCAGGCTGAGGTCGGGAGCCATCTCTCTAGAAGAGCAAGGGCTATACTCATCACTCCTAGGAGACAAGATATTATCAGTTATCTTGAGGCCAGGCTGGGCGAAGATACAATACCAAGCGCGATGGACAGTAGGCTTAAGGCAGACATCCTCCAGAAGATTCCCGATAGTATATCTGAAATGTATGTAGAAGCAACGATACCGGAGGGGCCACCTCAATTTATCCACTAACAGAGAGATTCTAGATTCCTACTAGTCTCACTGAATATCGATGCGATCCTGCAGGGAACAACAATCAGTCGCAGGCGACAAAAGCTGAATACAATAGTTGACGGCCCGGGGTTGGGGGGCGCCTACGATGAGACGTTGAGTCGGATAAAGGGACAAGGTGGGGAGAAATCGAGGCTCGGCATGGCTGCCTTGATGTGGATTTCTCACTCGGAGCGGCCTTTGAAGGTGGACGAACTGTGTCACGCTCTAGGAGTCGAAATAGGATCCCTGGGTTTCGATGCCGACAATGTTCCCTCAATCGGAACACTGCTAACCTGCTGTCAGGGACTTGTTTCCATAGACAAGAAGGTTTCCACAGTCCGGTTAATCCATTTTACTCTTCACGAGTACCTCCGGGCTCGTCCGCGGCTTTTTGGTACGGCTCACTCGACAATGGCAGAGACCTGCTTAAGTTATCTGAATTCTTATCAAGTTAGGGCTATTTCGGGTAACCCCTCTAACAGTCTCAGGGGCACACCTTCTCTGGAACATTCTTCTCTGCACTCGGGCGCACCCCTTCTACAATATTCTTTTCTCTATTCGGGTGCACCCTCTCTGGAACGCTCTTCTGCCTATTCTATGAGACCCTTACTGGAATATCCTTCTCAATATTCGGACACTCCCTCTCTGGCACCTTCCGTTTATTCGGGCAGACCCTCGCTGGTGCCCTCACAAGATTCAGGCGCACCCTCTCTAGAATATTCTTCTCTATACCCGCACACACCCTTTCTGGAATATTCTTCTCTATATTGGGGAATGCACGCAAAAAGAGATCTTTCGAATCGTGCGAAACGCCTTGCGTTGACGTTATTTGACGACTACAACAGTCATATATCCACGAAAATCCTCTTGAATGAAGAGAAATCGTCTTTCTTGCATCTCAATTTCGGTAGATTTTCCATGTTCAGTGGTCTACATTGTGCATGCTTCTTCGGGATTGTTGAGATTGTAGCTGTTTTGGTAGAGGTGGAGGGTTGTGATATCAATCAATCAGACTGCACGGATACTACACCTCTCGGATGGGCGACTTTGAATGGGCACGAGGGAGTGGTGGAAATACTACTCGGGCGAGACGACGTCAACCCCGACAAAGCAAGTGGGTCCGGTGAAACGCCGCTCTTGTGTGCTGCTAAGAATGGACACGAGGGACTTGTGAAAATATTGCTTGGACGGGACGACGTCAACCCTGACAAAGCAAGTGGGTCCGGTGAAACGCCGCTCTTGTGTGCTGCTAAGAATGGACACGAGGGACTTGTGAAAATATTGCTTGGACGGGACGACGTCAACCCTGACAAAGAAAGTGGGCCCGGTGAAACACCGATCTGGTGGGCTGCCAAGCGTGGGCACGAGGAGGTGGTTAAAATCCTACTCGGGCGGGACGACGTCAACCCCGAAAAACCAGATACGTACGGTCAAACGCCGCTTTGGTGGGCTGCTAAGAATGGGCACGAGGGAGTGGTAGAAATACTGCTCGGGCGGGGCGACGCTAGCCCCGACAAACCAAATATATATGGCGAAACACCACTCTGGTGGGCAGCGATCAATGGGGATGATGGTGTGGTGAAAATACTACTCGGGCGGGACGACGTCAATCCCGACAAACCGGACAAGAACGGCCGAACACCACTCTTGTGCGCGGCTGAGAATGGGCACGAGGGAGTGGTGGACACGCTACTCAGAAGGGGCAACGTCAGCCCCGAAACACTAGATAGCGAGGGCCGAACACCACTATGGTGGGCCGCCTCGGAAGGGCACAAAGGGGCGGTGAAAATATTACTCGAACGGGACGTCAATCCTGACAAAGCAAGTGGGTCGAGTGAAACACCCATCTTGTGTGCTGCTAAGAATGGGCACGGCGGAGTAGTAGATATGCTGCTCAGGCGGGGCTGTGTGAGCCCCCACAAACCAGATGACAACGGCCATAGACCACTCTGGTGGGCAGCTAAGAACGGGCACGTGAGGGTGGTGGAAATGCTACTTTGGAGAGGCGACAACCCCGACAAACCAGATAAATATGGTGAAACATCTCTCAGGTGGGCTGCTAAGAATGGGTATGAGGTGCTTGTGGAAATGATACTTAGCCGGGACTGCGTGAACCCCAATGAACTAGATGAGTACGGCCAAACACCGCTCTGGTGGGCAGCTAGGAGCGGGCACGTGGGAGTGGTGGAAGCGCTACTTGTGAAAGACAGCGTCAGACCCAACATTCCAAATCAGTCTGGTGAAACACCTCTCTCGTCTGCTGCAGAGAATGGGCACGTGAGAGTGGTCAAACTACTACTTGGGCGGGACGACGTCAACCCCGACGAACCAGACAGCATGGGCCGAACACCGCTCTGGCGCGCCGCCAAGAACCGGCACGAGGAAGTCGTCATAATGCTACTTGGGCGGGACGGCGTCGACCCAGATAAAACAATTAGGAATGGCAAAACACCACTCGGCTCTGCTGACATGAGCTGGTGCGCCCGAGTAGTGAGAATGCTACCCAAACGAGGCGACGTCAACCCCGGCCAGCCAAGTCAGCCTGGTGAAATACTGCTCCGGTGGGCTGCTAAGCATGGATATGAGGTACTTGTGAAAATGATACTTCTACAGGACGACGTGAACCCCAATGAACCAGATGAGTACGGCCAAACACCGCTCTGGGGGGCAGCTAGGAGCGGGCACGTTGGAGTGGTGGAAATGCTACTCGGGCGGGACGACGTCAACCCCGACATTCCAAATCAGTCTGGTGAAACACCTCTCCAGTGGGCTGCTAAGAATGGACACGAGGGAGTGGTGAAGATACTACTCAGACGCGGCGACGCTAGCCCTGACAAACCAGATAGAAATGACCGAACACCACTCTGGTGGGCCGCCTGGAAAGGGCACGAAGGGGTGGTGGAAGTACTACTTAGGCGGGACGATGTTAGCCCCGACAAACCAAATGACTGCGGCCGAACACCGCTCTGGTCTGCTGCAGGGAGTGGGCATGAGGGAGTGGTAAAGATACTACTCGGGCGGGACAATGTGAACCCCGACAAGCCAGATACTAACGGCCAAACGCCACTCTGGTGGGCTGCTGGGAACGGGCACGATGGAGTGGTGGAAATGCTACTCGGGCGGGACGACGTCAACCCCGACAAACCAGATATGTACGGCCGAACACCACTCTTGTGGGCTACTGGGAATGGGCACGATGGAGTGGTGGAAATGCTACTCGGGCGGGACGACGTCAACCCCGAAAAACCAGATATGTGCGGCGAAACACCACTCTGGTGGGCAGCGACCAATGGGGATGATGGGGTGGTGAAAATACTACTCGGGCGGGACGACGTCAATCCCGACAAACCGGACAAGAGCGGCCGAACACCACTCTTGTGCGCGGCTGAGAATGGGCACGAGGGAGTGGTGGACATGCTACTAAGACGAGGCGTCAACCCCGACAAACCAGATAGGTATGGCGAAACGCCACTTTGGCGTGCTGCTGGGGGCGGACACGAGGGAGTGGTGAAGCTACTATACGGACGGGACGACGTCGACCCCAACAGACCAGATAACCGCGGCCGAACACCGCTCTGGCGCGCTGTTAGATATGGCCATGAGGGAGTGATAGCGCTACTACAGACCCCAGCGTCTTCCACCCCTGGCACAGCATAAGGCCGAGAGGGTATCATCCTCCTTACCACTTTCGAATGCCGATTGCCTATGCACCATTTCCTAACGACCAACGACCGTAACAGCTCCTTAAACATGTTTGTCTCCACCATCTCATCTCCTCCCTGCCTCCTCTACAGTTTCAAATATCGCCTTGTAGTAATTGCCGTCTCTCCTTTCCTTCTGGTGTAAACCCTCCGATATGTATTGTATTGAGATAGGCCGTGCAGCTTAGAATTTCCGTCATGTCTGTTCTTCTTTCCTAGCTGTAAATCCTCTCTGCGCTTTTATCGTTCCTTATTTCCTTTCTTAATATTCCACTTTTTTCCTTTCCCTCTCCTCTGAAGCATAGACGTGTGTTTGGACACAAGTAGTGAAAATATAATAAGTGCAGGAATTTCCGACACTCGTGGAAATTACTTGATAGCTGGCTGTTAACGCTCGTATGGCTATGATTGGCGCCCACTACGGATATGGTTTAATGAAGACAATACTTACATACCACTTCCCTCCCTTTTGAGGCTCGGAGGTGGGGTTGGGGTCCAATCCACGCTTTTCAGTCCTCATTATCAAGGAAAATTAGCACGGTGAGGATCATTTTAACAGTGTAATCATCTCCCATGCTACGAGCACCGGTATCCTGCCCCCATTTGTCAAGAGCGATTGAATTGCCCAGAGCGTAGAGCAATACCGACTTGCAAGCGAGTTAGGATGGATATTCCATTCTGCCCTAGTCTCCTTTTGCCCCCCACGATTCTTTCTTTTTTTCCCCTTCCTTCCCCAGGTCTCCTTTGTGATGCTCGGGTCCAGCGTCACGAACCCATACGATCACCACAGCCACGTAAGGCGAAGGTAGTCATGTCTAAGACACCAGTGTTCGAATAATACGGTACCCTATAGTACTGTATAGTATTTACATTATATGGTAAATTATAGCTATAAGGTACTGTACAATCTCGAAAAACGGCATCTTGCAACTGTAAACTTTGATGCCGGATAATAATTATTTTTCTCTATGGTCCACGTGGAGTTGGTTGAAATGATCTGCTGGTAGCTACGAAGTCTACCACAGTGGTAAGCGTTTGCCGTATAGGAGAAGACGGGAGGGGGGAGAAAAAAACCAAAGAAGCGAAAATCGAAAGTAGCAGTTTAGATAAACTAACTGTGCTCCTACGGTATTTGTAGTAAAATTTTACGTAGATTGCCTAGGCGTGAGCTATTACTATGCTACCACTTCACCAGACTATAGGCTTCAATGGCTCCACTAATTACTGCTAATTGATGATTTCCTGGGCATTTCTCTAAGATAGAAGTGTAAGCATAGGTCAATACTAGTATTACACCTTCACGTCTCTGGATGACACGATAATCAAGTTCTAGTTACGAGGCCAAAACGGAAGTTTCTGAAATATTGATCAGACTAATATCTCCCGCTGTCTATCGACAAGAACTCCTAACCCATAATCACGCATAATAGGAGCCACACAGAAATTTGAACTTGAAAGAAACTTTTTGTGAACAAAAATGTCTCAATGCCTCCTATAAACCCACAAGTCGTCATTCTTTGACCCGTTAAATTATTCCAGACCTCACTCCGCGTAGTAACCGACTATAGCTTACCACAATATATTGTGTTGTGCCATGGCTATGAAATTCGCTATTCAATGCCTAATCTCCGGCGAGTGAGAACCCATGACTGCACTGTCCCACCCCTTCCCGCCGAAGCCATTCCTGAGCTCCCCACCTGTGCTATCTACGACTTTCCATGGTACACCGCACGTAGACGGATGTACACATTAGGAAATGTAGTCTACGCTACGCTTCGCTAAGCCTTTGGGGATATAACGGACAAACGACTTAATTCCCGCAGCAACGTAAAAGTGAACTAAACTTGAACTACGGTAGAGCCAACACTTCACTCGGATTCCCAGGAAAGTCTAGTCTAGCCTTTCCTAGTGTGTACCCTGCCCACGAGTCCTAGGTATTTGGTAGATTTAGCGGGTTCGGCGAAAGGGCGCTAGGGTAACAAAAGAGGAATGGTGCACCAGCACGCGCCATTTGCGCCATTTGGGCTACGAAAGAAGATCTGGAGCGTAGGGGCAAGCCAAAAGTGGAAGTTGTGTATCGGTTGCGGTGCGGGGAGAGATCACTTGGGGGCGGGTGGCTAAGTACCATCAGGAGTATCGACATTGCCAGAGCCCCACAACGGTTGGGGGCGCTTCATGCTCTGGTTCGTTTGGTGCTGCGATGAGGAGCGGACGTGCCAGGTGACTGGTTGCGGGGGTGCTGATCGCTTGGTCATGTTGAGGAGGGACAGAAGAAAACTGAGGAATTGGTTGTCGTGGACATCCACTGCCGGGACACGATATAGGGGGCCGAGATTGATGCAGCTGTGATCTTAGACCCGTGGTGAAGACGGTTCCGAGCGCCGATTTCTCTTCTTTTTTGGTGGCTTTCTTATGTGGAGGGGGGTTGTGGGGCATTCGCTTTCACTTACTGAATTTTGAGAGTGGGCGGCGGTGCTTGGGCCCTGACCGCGTCCTTGGGGTTTCGATCCGGGATGGCCTTGCCGAAGGTGTTGATGGGATGGTTAACCTAGACGGGCGGCGACCTTCGGACAGTAAATGGTGTTGCTTTCGTTCTGAGTCGGGCGAGTGGTACCCGACGCACTGCGGGACAAACTCACGATCTTCACTGTAGTCGCGACGGAACTGGGTGGGCGATGAACAGGGATGTTTGGCGGGCAAAAAAAGCAAAGGTCAAGGTTAGGGTTGCAAAAAATTACTGGGAATTAATTTCTGTTGTCGCCCGCCCAGTCTTGTGGCGGCTACGGTACCATACTCGAGCACGGGGAAGATTGTATGCGGGTTCTTTGTATTGGGTTTGGCTCACGCCCATGAAGGATGTAATGCTGTGAGGGCGCAAAGCCAGTTGCCCTGTAGCGTATGAGAGCTGCAATAAGTTTTGAGAGCTACGACCGATCGGTTTTCCTTCACTCATATGGTCGAGTGAACTGCAAAAAAACATTCCGAACTTACAATTCCACTAATGTTAAATAGTCTCCAAACAAAACCTTTCATCTTCTATTTTGCCCCTCTAACAGCATCGAAACCATTTACCTTTTTGTCAATTCCACTTCAATAATGACCTGGTTTTCAGGCTTTCTATTCGACTTTAGATATCTATCCCAGGATTATTTATCATCCTCTGAGCAGCATTCAAAGGCAAGGCATCGTCTAGCCGGGTATCAAACTTGCCTAGCCGCAAAGTCTACGGTAGTCCACACCAACCCTGCTAACTTTTATGACAACAATCACCCATCCTTGCTACTTGAGTCCATGAATCACTAATAATATCATTCCTCAACCTCAACTACTGCGACCTAGGAGCTTGGAAAAAATATGAGCGGCAAGTTTAATGGAGAAAGTAAAATCTAAGTACTAGCTGGTATTTGGTTATTTATCTGTGGCCGCTGGGAATAGGTTGTCGCTGTTTCCAGGTTAAGTTTATACCGGTGTGGAAGTATCCCGTTGACCTACTTCTCTAGGATAGTGTGTCGAGCACGCTATTATGAGTGGGTGATATACCTTCTTTGACCCGCTTGCTATACCGTGAGATGAGAAGCTTGACTTGTTCTTGGATAGCTACGGTGTAACCCGCCCGATAGGCAATGAAGGAAACACACAAGAAGGTACACCCAATAGAAGTGAAGTGGTGATTGAACTTATCGTTGGGTGGAGGGTGTGTGTGTTGCTTTTTCTAACTAAGAAACATGAAGGTGGCTTATAAGAGGAAACCTCTGCACACCAAGCTATCTACTACGAGTAGTAGGTAAGTCATAGTGGGAGAAAATTCTCCATACGACTGCCAAACTACCCTATGCTATCGCCCTCGCTCACACCGGTAGTGGGTGAGGACTATGCGACTCAGCAAGTATACCGGTATACTTGTGGTGAGCATAATAATCCGGTTGCCAAGAAGTATTATAGCAATGCTGCAAATTTTCTGCGTAGAGAGACATCTTGGCAACCAGATTGTTTTGCTCACCCCAAGTACCCGCCCTAGGGAGAAAGAAATGCCTTCTACAAGTCCCTCCCATGAACGGACCGAACAAGCACCGTGCCCGTTACAACCCCACCCAAAGGTTTTATTACTTGTTACACCAACCCACGATAGGGTTTTTGTCCAATCACAGCATCAACGACCATTTGAACTTACATTGTCAATGGAGCCCGAGTACACTGTCGCCAGCCTCAAGAGGGAAGTATCCCTTTTACAAGAGAAGCTCACCAAGGCGGAATCAAAGCTAGCTTCGGCGGAGAGAGAAGAGATGTTGAAGAGAGCAGAGAGAGCTGCTCCTTTTACGCCTAGGAAACCGACTACGATGGGAGAGTGGAAGCCAGCGACTCCGGTCAGTGGTAAGAGGGGGATTAAGGAGATGGTAGAGGAGGTGGTGGAGGGAAAGAAGAGGAGGGTTGAGGGAGGGGGGATACCGTTTGACCCTGTGGGATTGAGCGGTAAGAGGATTGTGATGGGATTAAAAGTGGGTGGTGTGTTGTGGTCTGTTGGGATTGGTGGAGTTGTGGATGCATTGGAAGAGGCGGGATTTGTGATTTCTGACGGCGCCAGGTGGTTGGTGGATGAGAAAGAGAGAGAGAAGCGTGTGGGAAAGGGTAAAACGTCATCAACAGTGGTGGCGTTTGTGAGGGGGGAGGCTGAAGCGTTGAGGCTGGTGAAGCATGGACTGTGGGTTAGGGGTAGATGGCACGTGGTCTGGAGGTTTGAGGCAGTGCAACCGATACGAAAGCAATCCGGATGGGTACATGTGAGGGAGAGACTGGATGAGGTGATGATGGGAGAGAGGCATGCCTTGAGGAAGGTACTGCTGACGGTGGAAGGGTTGAGGTCAGTAGTTGAGGTTGGAAAGGAGGTTAAAGAGGTGAGGAGGGATATGGACGAGGAGTTGGGGAGGGTTAGGAAAGGAACAGACTGGAGGAGTAAGCTGGCTAGAGCAAGGGATGCGGAGGTGGTTGAGGGATTGGCGGGTGTAGGACAGGTGGTTGGAGAAGGAGTTGATGGGAGGGAGGTGAAGTTTGTGAGTAAGGTCACGATGGAAGGGAGTGAAAGTTGGTTTCCAAATAGTGTGGAGGTACCTTCGCCTGTTCAGGAGGAGCCAGCCATTGCAACTGACTCAACCGGTATGGGTTCGAGGGGGTTCACGGTCAAGAGAGACGCTAAGCGGGGTGTGATTTTTGAGCCTTACACAAGGCGTGATTGGGAGAGAGGGAAGGGTAGGGAGACGTGAGTTGAGCAAGGGGAGTAGTGGGATGAACGGCAAACAGACTTTATGCTATGAAAAGCCCTATTGTAACGGCCCCACGGGGTGGTGCCGTATATCGATAGGATAACGATACAGTCTCTATACCAAAGTGCGGTATTTAACGAGACTAAGTACCGGAGGCTTAGACTAAGTTGTTCCAACAAACTTCTTACTATATCGCAACTACTAAGTAGTTCCTAATAGTAGGCGTTTGGTAAACCTAAGTGAATACTAAAGATTCTCGAAGCGAACTGAAGAAGTAACTGTTCAACCAAGTATATTGAAAACTCTGTCTGTCGAAGTCTGCCTTCTCTAAATCCGGAGAATAGCAGGTCTTAAATACACTTATCAGGCAATCCTGTGCCTTGCTAACAATAAATATAATAAGGCTCTGAAAGTGGCAGCCTTGAAACTCCTTAGGTATCAAACCTAAACATACTAAGTATCAAACGATACTCGAAACCAAACATAAAACCTACTGAGTATCAAACGATACTCGAAACCAAACATAAAACATACTGAGTATCAAACGATACTCGAAACCAAACATAAAACATACTGAGTATCAAACGATACTCGAAACCAAACATAAAACATACTGAGTATCAAACGATACTCGAAACCAAATATAAAACATACTGAGTATCAAACGATACTCGAAACCAAACATAAAACATACTAAGTATCAAACGATACTCAAAACCAAACATAGTAACTCAGGTACCTGTACCGGTTACACCTATGTTATTAGTTAGAAAGGATAAGGAGTATCGGC